>JAQQRF010000698.1:0-106197 GCA_030523145.1 Trissolcus brochymenae | reverse complement strand
TAAAAGGTAGAAAAACTAAATGCAAAAGTAAATAAAAAACTACGGTTTCTACTTAACGTATTCTGTCTAATAAAACTAATACAGGGGAAAACCCTACAGATACAAGGCACTGAGATTCCCTTCCCGAAGAGAGGCATCGAACGAAACAAACGCGAAGGTAGAAAACCTCTCTCGCGCGGCGGCATCGTTCGCTCGGCTTCGCTCGGCTCCGGCCGATCACACACGAAGCGCACCGAAAGGAAAACGCGCGGCAGACCGTCTCCGCGCGCCAAACCGTCAGGTTGTCGTTGTGCATCGCGCCTTGCTGTGAGTTAGCGAACCTCCGCTCTTACTTCGATTCGGATCCGAGTTTCGAATTCCCTCGGGAATTCATCCTCAGCAAAAAAAGCTCCTGAAAAACTAGTGCAAAGTTTTTGAGATCAAGTGAGATAAGAAAAAAAAATTTTTTCAAGTGGTTGTGCGGATTGTTGACCGAGAAAAAGAAAATAATCAAGTTTGTATGGTGTGCGAGAAAAAAAGTCGTCTTTTCGGTTGATCAATTCATATTAAATTGGTGGCAATATTGTGAAGTGAAAAGGATTGGAATACAAAATGCTACGCTGGATGAGTTGCTGCGTCCTCCTCGCGGTTCTTGGGATTGCTTCTGTTCAAGGTACGCACGGTCCCGTAACAGTTAGATGGCCTCACTTTTTATCTCGTACCTTCTTCGCTTTTTTTTGTGCTCCGTTCGTTCTTTTTTTCCGCTTTATAACCAAACATTTATTTTACCCTTACGATAAAGCAACACAATGCAAATTTTTGTTTACTATTTTCTTGTTGTTTTTCACATTTTTTTTCTTTCCTACCTTATTTTACGTTTACAAATTTGAATAAAAAAAAAAACAAATTCAACTTGTAAATCAATTGCACGGAGAAGGAGTTTACTGGGGTGGGCAAATCCTGGCCCCAGCTCAAAAGACTCGCCCAGGATAGAGAGCCTTGGAGAGGTTTCGTGCAGTCTATGTTGCCGCTATATGCTCCTTGAGGAGCGACAACGCATTTAATACTTTCATGTTTTGTTTTATTATTACATAACACCTGTAGTAATGCAATATGTAAATGCTGTTTGTCAAATAAATATATATATATAAATCAATTAACTGGAAAACCATAATAAAACCACCGATTTTCAAGGAAAATGAAAGTTTGTAATTTAATTTCAGTTATGAAATTAAATTGTTTTGTTTATGTGGATATTATTACGGTGGAAACAATTTCAAAACTCTCAAGGATATAACGAACGCACATTTAATTTACAAATTAAAAAAATGGTTTAATTCTAGAGGCGCAAAGTAATTCAAGAAATTGAAATTTAATTCACAAGAACGATCGCAGAGTTTGTTTACAAATAAAAACATTCAGTTTTTGTTTGTAGAAACAAAAAAAATTTTTGCAATTGAAATTCGAGAAAAACTGTTCAGAATGAGGACGTATGATTTTTGGGACCTCATCATTTTATTGCGCAATTTTTCATATCGAATTTTTTTTTACCCAAAGCACGCGATATCTTCGTGTATTTCAATATCCTCACAGCCTCTGATTCATAACGTATTTTCATAGACTAAAATATTTTTACCTATTGTCTTACAAATTTCTTAACAATGTTTTTTTTTATCTACAAACTAAAAAGAGTCGTATTTTTTCTCATATCATTTCAATCTATTATGCTTTTCCAAGTGTTACTATTTTTTTTCAAGATGTTTAACAAATTCTATTTTTCTTAAGTTTTTTCAAAGTTTAAAAACAATTTAAACAATTGAAATCTCAAAGTCTGACTTATTGTTTGTAAGATGAATAACAATATCAACTTAGAGGAGAAAAAAGCTTGGTGTACAAAGAGACAGTTGGAAGCGTGGCTCAGGTTATCGAGTCGCGGAGAAGTGATCTCGGAACAGGTTCTCGTTAAAAATGGCCGCTCGGTGTAAATCAGGGTCACACACGGACAGTCAAACTAACTCGCTCGTTTGTTTACCTGCTCGATTTCCTCCTTTGCGATTCCCACCTACGTCCTATATTCTTCGTCAAAATCATTTGAACTCAAAAAAAACTCCTCCCCTTAAATAAAAAAAAACCCATTTCAATTTCTGCCATTTTGAATCATACCTTTTTCCCGCCAATTTATCTGCCGGCGTTTTTTCAAATGGTGAAAAGTCCAAAGTTTTGTTTGTGTTTGTGATATTGAACTTTGTACTGTTTGAAACAATTTTTTTGGAAAACGTTAGTAGTTGATGAAGTACCATCAAAGTGTTGTTGAATATTATAATTTTGATTTTAATTTATTTATCTCAGTTGTGGAGGTTAATGAAAATTGAAGAATCGAACCGTAACATCGGTCATAGAACTGAAACCTTGAGGAGAAAGGAGTGAGGAGGCGGTGATCGGTACAGGTCGTTGACCGTGACTTTTGTGCGCAACCTGTCACCTTTTGTGCGCGCCCAATCACGTAACGATCTCGTCCGAGAGAAACCCGCCGAGAGCATCCCAAAAGGACCTCTTTTTCTTTCCTTCTCAGGACGCGACTTTGGCTCGCTACATGAATTCAAATTCGACCGTTACAATTACATCTCAATAACTCATCGTGTCGATGCGTCAAAAGTTGCTATATTGATTGTGTACCAGTCTTTTGCTCTCGGCGTTTATAACAATGTTTCGCCAGCCCGCAGGGACGGGATCAGTACTTTGCCAATGCATTAACCATTTATATTCAATGCACACCGAAATGATATCTGGCAATTAGAGGGTTTTTGAGAATTTAAAAGAAAAATTAAAAATAAAAGGAATCATCTTTCAAAACAAAAACAAAAACATTTTCGCGTCGTCTACCTCACGCTAAGGAAGGGCCCCGACTAGGAGAAGGTTTTTTTTTGTATTTGGTTTTGAGTACCGATAAATGCTTTAATGTTTTTTTTTTCGATAAATAATGTTTTGTGTATTTTATCTTGTTACCGATAAATGATTTTATTACTCCTACCGTTACAAGGTTTGTTTACAAACAGTTGATTCAAAAATTAAAAAACAAACTAAAGATATGAGGACATGTGAACATTGGAACTTTCCTCGAATCATTAAATTTGTATTATGATGAAATATTTATTGCAAACGTAAAAACAATGTTGTTATGTTGTAAACAAATGGCGGATTTTTTTATTTAAAATATAGAGGTAATGTCCATTTCGAAGTTTGTTTATGTTAGAATATTTACCATCCTATGTATGACGTTTTATAATCGATATTGAAATCGATTCTTGTCGTATAGAGAAACGTCCGAATACAAATGTGTTGTTAATTTCGAGTATTTGGTATCCGACTAGTCAACAAACATCACTACATATTTGTTTATCACTGTATAGCCAATACCGCGTAACGAAGCATTTTGTTTTTAAATTAAATCCTCTTTTTTTTTATTTATTTCAAGTTCATTTTAAAGATAAAGTACGCGCATAATACGGATCGACCGTTTATTGTAACCTTTATATAACAATAAACGCATGCAAAAATCGGAATGTGAATATTATCGACCTGTAACGTAAAAGCAAGTACATATTTTGTAGCAACGACAAATATTAAACTTTCTTTTCTTTTAAGATTTCCAGAAACTGTATCTTGGAAAGATACACAATCGTTTTTTTTTTTTCATTGAAATTTGACACGCCGTCAGTAAACAATGAGCGGGATAAATAGAAACCCTAAATTTTTCTCGGTATCTTGTAACGGAAGACGCCATTTTGGATTTTTTTCAACGTCGACTTTGGTTTAAGAAAATGACCTTTGAGAAAAAAGAGAGGAAACTATTTTGCTTGTTTTTTTGACGAAATACGGAACTTCAAAATATCCATTACTGGGAACCAGTTACGAAATTCTTGTGTAAACATTCTAAATGTTAAACATTTTTCTTTGTTATTGTATAACCGAAGAAGAAAAATTGTTGACATTTTGGTAGAAGGTCAATTAGAACTTTGCTAGAAAACAACGCCGCCGATGCGCGGCGGCCATTTTGAAAACGGGAAATTGTTTATGTTGGGGCATTAGAATCGCAAATGACGTTGCTGGCAGATGAAACCGATATCATGACGAAAATAAACAATCGGCCAATGCAAATACATGAAAACTTTGGGAAACGTTTCTCGTCGCGGAGAGCAGATAAACCTGCGAAATTGATTCCCTAGTTGTGATTTGTGTTTGAGTGTAACAAATTTTTCCCACTTTTTTTTGTTCGAGTTACTAAAGTTTTATTGTGTTGCATCAATAACAAAAGTTGGACAAATTGCTGATGAGACATTTTTTCAACCAACTTTGGTGATTACGGTATGCTAAAACATAAACATAACCAATCTTTTATATTTTGTTACAAAAAATGTCGCGTTGTGAGTTTTATTTTGTTAGAATAATAAATAACAAACTAAAGCAAAACAAAACAAGCAAAAACAAAACAGAAAACAATAACAAAAGAATAAAAACAAACATAAAAACATGGACGAAAAAAAATGACAAAACCAAGGACAATGACAAAAACGACAACATTTGAACTTTCATATAACAAATAAGAGACAAAATGGCTGAATAAATGATTGTTTTGAGTTTATTTATAGTTTCAGCGTCATAGTAGAAAATCGATCGTTATTACTTTGCGTCCCGTGTAAAGACAGAAATGCGTGCACAATGTAGAAAACCTTTTACGTGACATCGCGGAATGTTCTGTAATTGGGTCATTCCGTTATGTTACGCAATTGTCGCAAAAAATGTTATATTCCTCCTTGTGTCGACGACGCCCTTTTCTTAAACACAGATACAAACTTCACGTCCCCAAAAATACACTTTCTCTTTTAGAAAACCGGCGACAAAAAGTTGACGAACAATGGACCAGTCGATTTTTCCGCTGTTTGATTAGAAATCGTCGACAGCAGGTAACATTTCGGCTCTCAAACAATATCCTACTTCTGACGAACAGGAAGACAAAAAAAAAAGGTGAAGAATGATGAGATTAACCTCGCATTAGGAATTCGACATGAAAAGTTATGTAGCAGGTGGCGTCGTACAGGTAGAAAGCACAGGTTGGGGCCTTATGGGCCAACCCTAAACAGGTCCCACTATTTCGTCTCCCTGCGTGAGCGACTAATCTTCGACTTAGTCTCCTCCTTAAAAGATGCACCGAATTAACAAAGGAATTTCATTCTCCAACTTTCTATTCACTTTTTTTTATTTTTGAAACCAAATTTTTCGAAACGTGTCCACTTTCCAAAAATTCCTCAGGAGATTTTTCACGTTCTTTCTTATTACACAAAACAAGGGAAGTTCCAACTGACGATGCGCGCGCATCCCGTGGCATAGCGCGGGAAATTTGAATGGATGAATTTTAAGTTTTGAAGTTTTTCGTTCGAATTGAACGATATTCTCGTTGGGGAATTGTTTGGTTGTTTTGTTTTATAATTGGCGCGCGCAGTCAATTAAAAAGTGCGGGAAATTTGAACGGGAAATAATGACGTGCTAAAGTAATAACTTTTTTTTTTCCTCGAGGTTTGATGTATTTTCGTTATTTTGCATGGTAATCGTTTGTTGATTGGATTTTTTTATTCATTGCCATAAAAGAAATATTCGAATTTCAACGCGATATTCAAACATCACTACGACATTGCAGTCACGGATAACTGGTTTTGTAATGCGACATGTATTTGGGTCGACGCAGGTGTTATTTTCATTCACTTTTCAAATCGCGCGCGCGTTTTTCCTCGCGTAAACCGTTGAATTGATTTTCATACGTGATTACCATCAATGATGGCGTCATTCAATATCCCTCTTCAATTTGATAGCACGAAAATATATAAACGATCGAGGGAAACAAAAATTCACTCCAAGATGTCGAATCCTTTTTTTTTTTTATATCTGATATTATACACCGAGCACGAAAAAAATGCTTGTCGGGAAATTATTTTTTTTTCTTTTTTCTATTTTAACCATGATGCGTATGAAAATTTAAATACAATTCAAGGAAAAGGTTCAATTTCGTGTTTTATACCTTCAATAAAACATTTTCAAACGCTTACGATAAAGGGAATAAAAAAATATCCTCACCTCTCGCGCCTTACATATCAAATTCAGTTGAATCGATGAAAACTTTTTCTCGCTTAAGAGAAGAAGAAAAAAAATGAATAAAAAAAATGGTGTTTCTTTTGTTTGCAACGTTGACAAAAATTTGTCACACAAAACAACTGACCTTCCTCTCGTATTTCGGCCCACGCTATTGTTCTTCAAAGATATTTTAATTTATGACCATTTAGAAATGCAAATGACATTTAATTTTGCCTTTTACATATTCAGATCTTGTCAAGGTCAGTTTTGATTGCGCAACGCTTATATTTTATAACTTTTCACGCGGTCGATAAGATAATCATGCCTGATGGATTTATATTTATATTTTGTCATGCACACACCTTTTTGCCGATTCCCTGTTCCGGTCGATTTCGGCCGGCCGAAGTGAAAGTCTTACGTGCGGCTATAATTTATGCCGAGATTTTTATATTTCAACTCCTCTATAGAGCAAAGTTAAAATCATGCTGTAACTTTTATAATAACTATGAAACTTAAATTACAACAACAAAAATTAAAGATTAGCATTTTTAACAACAAACGAATTCAATATAAACATCAACATAAAAATCCTATTAAGTTTTTTAATGATAAAAAGTTTAACTGAAAAGCCAAAGTATAGTTCGTGCGATATCACAGCAGGGTAAAACGTTCATCTTGGTGTCCATGAAACTAAAAAAAAAATAAGAAAAAAAAACAAGAGCACGTGACGTTAAATGAAGCACTTAATCCATAAATAAACAAAATGCGCGAGACACGGGCGCATTTCGTACATCGTTCAGACATGATGAAAATGAATGTAAGGTCTTAATGGACTGATACGCTGCAGTGCCCGTCGAGCTTCGAGTCAACGTACTCGTTTCTCCTTTAATAGTCGGATATCCGTGAAAGGCTCATGCCTCCGGAAACCCAGACAGATGAATATTAGCGCGACGAATCAACAAACACTAATCGTCACCTTTGACCTCCTCCTCCCCTCCTCCACCTTACCCTTAGGTCAATATAACCCCGAAAACAAAACAAAATAACAAAAGAAAACGAAAAAAGAAATAAAACAAAAATAAAACAGAAAAAAATAATAACAACAACATAAAAGAGAAAACAATAACAAACCAAAGAAAACAATAATAAAAAACAACAACATAGAGAAAACCATAACAAACAGCTAAAAACATATTTAATACATATTTAAAAAATAAACAAAAAATGTAATTCTATAATAAATTTGTTTACTTTTCTTGTATTAAATTCTTGAGATCGATTGCATAGAGTTATTTATCGTTGAAGTGTTGTTCAATGAAATATGCGAATTCATTTTTTTTTCCATCCAAGATGAAGAATTTGTTTACGCAATCTTACGAGTGCGTTTTTTTTTTCTTCCTGTTATATATGAGTTATTGAATGAATAAGATTTTTGTCCTCGTGTGTGTGTGATGCAAGAAAAAATGCAGAAAAAAAAGAAGCGCGGAAAGAAAGTACACATTGAAGTATTGAAAAATTGTTGTTTTGTTTTCGCAACGGCGGCTTGTTATTGTACGTGCGATGGCCAGGAAATTATACTGTGCCTTGCTTACAGTACACGAGGTACGAAGTTGCTGATTCAATATTTTATATGACGAATTAAAAGCCCCGCGTTCGCACGATTAGTGTGCAGTGCGATCTTTTTATTTACGTAATTACCTCATGCGAAATTAACGCCAGGTGAAATTGTGAACGGATTTTTTTTGTTGTTTATAAATACAACTTTCCCTGTTACGATGTTCGAGTTGAAAATTTACGAGTTTTTCTTTGTTCATACATGACGGAGTTTATTTCATTTTCAATTGAAATGAATTTTTTTTTTTCTAATTTTTTGATTTCTAATTAAAATTTCGAAAAATTATCTGCCGGAGTGAAAATTAAATTTTGTTATACAAATTAAAATTGTTCGACAGTGTATCGAGCTAAACATATGTTGATTGTAATGTTATACTGTCATGTTGAAATGACATATGTAGGTACAACTCGTGGATTCTATTACAACGTCTATCGTTTGTCATGTTGTGCTACTGACAAGAACCGCGCAATCATTTAAATTAACATATTCCATTTTAATCAGTCATACCCATTTTTATTTTTGCCGCCTGAGGGAAAGTTTGCAAATTTGAAAATCATCAAACGGGTTCAGGTTTGCGAAAGTTTCTCCTGGGGGGATTCAACAATCTTCCCTGCACAGAATTTTACACATTTTTAAATTCTATCTGTTATTATCTTTTTATCTATAACTTTGTTTTTAAATTAACAATTAAAAAAGTGGATTTTTAAGGGCCCCTTTAGCTCCCATTTTATCTGCCCCTGGTTTTTTAAACTATTTAAAATGTGCATCCAATTGTTAAAATTAAAAGAAAAAGAGTTAGCGCGTAGAGGGTTCTTAAAGTAACAAATAATTGGATGAAATGTATCGGACCGGGATAATTAGCAAAAAAAGTTTTCTGAATATTTTTAATTCGCCTCAAGGGCGTAATAATTCCTGTCCGCTACATCTATATGTTAGTCCGATGATGAGAAACGTCGTAACAATGTCGTGGCTCTTTTTCCTTTTGCTACGGAAAACTCAATTGGGAATAATTGAACGGAATTAAGTACGCATCCTCGAAGTCGTTCTTCTCAACGACCTCGGATTCCGAGTTTTACGTCTCCACTCAAAAACCATCGAATCAGCAAAGACAAACTTCAAAGCAGGAATAAAAAAACGGAGAAATGAAAAAGAGGTACTTCAAACTTTTCCTCACAGAACAATTTTACAAATTTACAAATCCGAAACACAAACGAAACAAATTTGTCCCCGAGTTGCTTACGCACAAGCTCGCCAAAGATGTATCAGATTATTGTCTCCAACTAAGTTTAAATTAAAAGTTGGACAACAAAATAGACAAAAATGTTCAGGTTGATAGATAACAAATACAAAATAAAAGTTAAAAGAGAATTCAAAAGCTAACGTATAGGTCAAAGCGACTTTTAGTTTTTTTTTTGTTTAAGTTTAGAACAAAAATACATAAAGAAACAAAACAATCGTAAACAAAACCAAGAAAAACAAAACAATTGAGTTTGATTGTTTTGTTTATTAATTTTCGTATGAAACAAAACAAATGAGAAATTGAGAATGTAAACAAAAGAAATATCATAACAATGCATCCGAGTTCGATTGTTTGTTTACTTTTTTTACAAACGTGATATCAAAACAAAACAATCGAGTTTGAAAAAATGACAATGTAAAAAAACAAAGAGGTACATTTTGACTTTTTTCGAAATATAAACAAAATTTAATAAAATAACATTCCAGACTAAAACCTTCATATTTTTTAATTGTTGACATCTTTGTGGGATATCAAATTAAAAATTAAAACTGAGATCAAAAAAAATTTCCATTCTGTATGGTTACAAAATAAGAACGCGAACCATTTTAGAAATTAGAGAGACCAATAACACTTGTGCAAATTGCCGCGCCGGCGTTTATCGAAAGCAAATACGATGTTTTTCGCAACTAAGTTCGTTCACACTTGGCGCGCGCATTCCGACGTTTAATTGTGACTTTGTGTCATTGACCATAAAAGCATTTCGGCCAAACATTGTTGTCAAACGAACCCAATTCGATCCATTTTAATCAAATTTCCTTCTATTATTTTATTTTTCAATTTTTTGTTTTCAATTCCTTTACAACAAACAATCTGAACATTCATCCTTGTTTGTTGTTTTGAAAAATCGTCTCGTCTCTCGGACGCGGCTCTTCGGCCACAGGGAAAGTGTGACACGCGTGGATAATTGATTTTAATTACTTCAATGGTTTTGATGCGACTTGATTGAAAGAAAACCGTTGCCCAACCGTTTCAGCGTTTCACGGAGGTTTTTTTTTTTATTTTCACTGTAATTGATTAACCAATCTCAGACACTTGTCAGAATGAACACTAATTGTAAATCAACGTGCATCTAAGATTTTTTTATCCATCATTTCACAATTATCTTTTCTTTTTCAGGTAAGAATGCTGGCCATCTGATAGACAAAAACTGAAGCTATGTTTTGCAGGGTAAATAGAATTTCAACATTTCATTGAAATTGTTCATTTAAACATCTCGTCACTGTTACAAAATGACAAATTTTGAATTCGAGAAACAAAACAGGTTGATGTTGCTCTGTTTTCTTTCTTGTTTTTTTGTTTGTTTGTATTCATTTGTTTGGACAATTGTGTAACGTGCCTTTTTTTTTCGCGGAAACATCTGAATTGTTACGGTTGCCTTACAGCTTAAGGTAGATCCTAATTTGCCTCTGAATAGGCTGAATCTGCTTCGCAAATACGTTTCGCAATTTGACAATACAGCTGAGTCGCGCGGCCAAGTTACAATCGCGATTGTTTCCGACGCTCGCTGAACAATTAACTAATGCGCATTATTTGAACAAAACTTTGATTCGGTTTCGACGATATGCAAACACGAAAGTTGCGTACGAGGATGGATCTTGCCACTCCTTTATAGATTAAAAAAAAGCCAGTCAATATCATGGGCACGACCACCTTTGAGTTTGTTAGACTTTCCCTTGGAAAAAAAAAATGAAAATCATTTTTTTTTTTTTTTTTTTTTTGATTAATCTGCGAAATTTAATGGTAGTATTCTTGTGACTGAAATAACCGAAATTTGAAATAACAAAAAGTGATGCTTATGGCTTCGAGAGACAGATATTGTGGACAAAAAATGTGACGCACTGATTCACTTCTTATAATAAAACAGCAAATAATTGATTTACGACCATTCTCATCCCACGCTGTCGATTTTAGCATTGAAAACTGCTGCAAGTCAAGGTGCGCCGTTCTCCAGTTCCAATTCCACTCAAAAGTTTATTTCTTATTGTTTTTATGGTTTCCTCTCATTGTCATTCTTTTTTTTCAAAACCGCTTTCTAATTTCCAACGAATTATCTTTGATGATTATGAAGCCACCTTAAAATTTTAAATACCAATTTTACAAACAAATGGTTTTCAACATTGTATAGTCACTTGTTTCAATGACTTTTGTCTTTTTAAACTTCTGCTTTCTGAAACGGTTTCAACAAAGTTGCAAACAAATTTTTTACTTGGCGATATGAACAAATATGACCATTGATTTTTAAATGTAACTAAAGGAGCGGAAGAAACCTTACTTCAAAACTGGCTTCTTACAGTCAAAGTTCATCTTTGAGACGAAAATTTATTATTTACAAAACTCTCAGATTGATCGTGATTTATATAATTTTTATTTTTCTTAACGAAATATAAAAAACGTTCTTCTTAGTACAGGAAAAAAAAAAAAATAAAAGAAAAAGTATTACATGACGATTTTCAAAAAAAAAAAAAAAACCCCTTTTCATTGCAATTTCACTTTGAAATTTGCAAATGCAATTTGGCTCAAAGTCGAAAGATAAAAAAAGGAAGCACTCCCAAGAAATTCTCCTTCGCTCTAACAAAATTATACAAACTAAACCAGTTCATTCTAAAACTTTTGATCTCCTCTGCGAGGTTTCTCTTTATCCTCAATATACAATAAACGTTTCACATTAGTACCAATTTGGACGTAATCCGTATGCGCGCCACGAAATTTCATCGCAAAACTTTTTTTCTGCTTGAAAAAACTCAGGGCAGGAGGGGGAAATGAAAAACAAAAAAATACATACAATCAAAGAAAAAAAAAGTGATGGAAATTTAAAAGAACAAATTAAACAAAACGGTTGTAATTTGTTTGCAATTTTGGTTCGCCAGTTTTTCTTTCATTTTTATCGGTGTAAAATCGGCTTGTGTTATTTTTGGAAAAGAGATGAAAAAAAAAAAAAAAAAAAAAAGAAGCTCGGGACGTCGGCGGAGGCATGAATTGCGGACATAATTTCGTGCGATTGCAGACGTCTTTGGGTGGATTGCCCGAGGGAGGGAGACGTTTTTTATTCCGATTCAGACGAATGCTTGAATCAACACAACCTATTCAGCTGGTCTTTGAGGTTGCGGACTCGCAGCCAGAGGGCGCTGCTGCGTGAATCAGACCGGTCGGACAGGTTTCGAGTAGGCGAAAGGCTCTATTCCGTTATAGCCTCCTCTCCCCCTCCCCTCTCTCCTCTCTCCTCTTCGAGAGAGACTCCGCGCCAATTGTGACGCAAGACGTTTCTTCATCTTCGCCAAGCCGACCGTTTTTATTTATCTTTTCCACGCGATAAGCAAATTAACCGAAAAGAAGAATAAACAATCTCATCTGACACTTTTCTTTTCTCTTCTCCCTCCTTTTTTTTTCGACTCTCAATTTTGTTCTTTTTTTCTGTAGTTTCGTTTTTAAATTTAAACTGACCTTTTGGCCTCATTGATTATTATTTACTTCAGATTCGATGTTTAATCAAGAGATCCTATGCTATTTTGTGTCCTCGTCATTAAGATGTCACATCAAAGAAGACTTTGAGTTGAAGTTTGAAATAAAAATGGTAATTAGTTTGACGCGTCAAAAATTAACAGAACCCTGGGCGTGAAGGGTCACTTTTGACAACATATGATTGTGACTCTCGTTTAATGAAAAAAAAAAAAAAAAAATGATGAATAATATTATTTGACAGTCCAAATGCCCAGGAAATAAAATTGCAAATTGTTGTTGAACAAATTGTTTTTATGTTTAATTTCATGTAATTAAACATGTTGTTAAATACATGATATCAAAAATTGTGTGTCATGCGTGATTGCAACATTTTTTTTAATTAAAATTTATTGTTCATTTTGTTTAATTTTCTAATGTTTTATTATTCAGATGAATTGTGTCAAACTTGAAAACTGTTAGAACATTTTCAAAGAAAAGGTATGATAAAAAGTGAACACGTTGTAAGATTCGGGTTGGTAAAAAAAAAAAAAAAAAAAAAAACAAAACCAAAAGAAAAAACTAACAAACAAAAAATAACTTGGCGACAGGGAAGTTTGACGTTGACAAAGGCAAAGTTTGTTGGGTTGTCTTTTTCTTGAGCCCTGGAATCGTCAAGGATCTTCCGGCGAGTCGAAGTTTTGCTGGACAGAAGTGTCCGTCTTCATTGTTTCTCGCGTTTATAAACAGATATTCTTGGCAGAAGGGCAACACCCACGTTGTATCCATAATTTTTGTTTTCTTCTTTCTGAAACATTTTTACAAACCAAAAAAATAATAATAACAAATAATGACAAATAAACAAGGAAACAAATAAAATTTCAAATTTGGATCAATTAGATGATTAAATAAAAACATTTGAAATAGTTTGAACACTTGGAAAATGCATGGAAACAATAAAAGTTGTCATAAAACTTGGTGGAGAATATTTGCAGGATACAAAAAATTGTAACAACTGTACCACAAAGAGGTCTATAAAAATGAACCATAAAAATATTTGTAACGGGTGGGAAATGTTGGAGAATCATAAAACTATGGGAAAACAAATAGAAAATAATAAATGATAAAATGGTTGTACGAAAAACAAAATTGTGGAAAAAATATCAAAAATTGTCCCAATGGTTGAGACAGATTTGTCAGCAGGGTTGGGGATCAATTTGTCATTTGTATTTAAAAATCGACCAGCTGGCCATAATAAATATACATCCCCATGACGAAAGACGTGCAAGACCATTGTGAAAATGACAATGGCGTGCGCATTTTCCACTATTTATCCTATCAAAACTTTGTGACCGCCTTGCTGGTTATTATTTCGGCTTTCATTCATTTTCTTTTTTTTTTTCAATCTGTCACGCGTGGGCACATTTTAAGCAAATAATGTTTTCTACATTGTCTCGAATCTAAAAGTCACCGACCCCCTGGAAAAACACGCTTCCGGCCAAAACATCAGCTTTCCGACTTGTGAATGCGGCCATGACTGATTTCTCATTTTTCCCTTAGTCATGTCAAAAATTCCATTATCGATTCTCTACTGCATTAAATGTCATCGCTTATGTAAATTCCAGGCCTTGTTATGATCATCACGTTTTTGACCTTCTGATGCATCTAACACTGACCCACTTTTTTCCTTTTTTCATTTTTTTTTTTTTTCAATTTGAAAATGAAAGGAATGTTCAATTATGATTAAATACAAAAAAAAAAAAAAAGTTTAATAATATTCTATCCAATTTCTTTATTATAAATTGGCAAATTTTTTCTTTCGCATTTTAATATCGTAATTAACTCTTTTTTTTTTGTATCCGAGATTCGTAAAAAGGATAATGAACGATTGTTTATTCAACGAAAGTGAATGGTATAATTGAAATCCACATCGGTTCGCATGGCATTGTATAAATATCTGATCGCAACTTGAGTACCCGTTATTACGACTTGTAATTAGCTTTTTTTTTTTCTCGTTCCCATTCAAACTCGTCTGATCGATACATTGTACATATCAAAGTTGCTCCCTCTCATTATTTTCTCTCCTTTTTTAAAAGTATCATTCATTTCTCGAGGTATAAAATTAAAAAAAAAAAAAAAAAAACCTCGGATCGAGTTCAACTATTTGAAGAATGCCGAGACGAGTCGAAAATGAAAGAAAAGCATTAGCTTTTTAAACTGACGCATCGAATTAGTTGGATGAAATTTTGAAATGAAACGAAATCGGGGATTTTGAGGGGATTAAAAAATAATGAAAGAAACATTAAAATGACTAGAAAGTAACAAAATTGAAATAATGAGAGTAGATTAAACAAAAAAAAACAAAAAACAAAAACAAAATAATTTTAAAAAAAGTGGTGGAACGGGATGAAACGGATATTGCGCTATGATAATTGTGAATTTCCGTGATTAAGCTTAAGGCATGAACGGGCGTAGCTGCAAACGGAACGTGAGAAATAATCGCAGGACAATGTCACGATATCACGTCGTACTGTAAGAATGTGACAATTTCATCAAACAATTTCATTAGTCTTAACGTTGCTCAAACTAATTTCCGTTTTTTTCTTCCTTTACCTTTTTTCTTCTCATATCTAATTTATTATACAAATTACAATAATTATAAAATAAACGTCAAACATAAATTACAATGACAATTGTTTATCCTGAAAAAAAAAATTTTTTTTTTTTTTGAAAATAACGTTTTTTGTTTAAAGTGTGTTTTACTAGAATGTAAAACACTAATTTATAAACAATTTGGTTTTGTCAATAAATTTTGAGCAAAGAGGCGTCAGCTGTTTGGAACTAGGGAAGAAGGGGAGGGGGAGGGGGTTCATTTTGGGGTAAAATGAGAGGCAAAACTGGTCGTTTGCACATTCATGCGAAACGACGCCACGTTACCAAATTACATAACGTTCATTGATATGCGCGTCCGAAGACACAGCCCATGACAAATATATTATATCAGGTTGCGAGTGTCGCGCGCGACTTTCTCACACACACCGTTAATGCTCGCACAAAATATAATACGTTTCAGTCGTCTCTTGTTGTACGTTCCTTTTTTTTTCTTTCTCTCTCTCTCTCTCTCTCTCTCTCTTTCTCCTTTTTATTTCGTTGTCCCGTTGATCCAGACAAAATTATAACAACGACAATTCCGGACGCTTTTCGTCGCTCGCGCGCAAAATGAGAATTTTAATTAAGATTTCGCGCCACTGTGCGTTTCACGTTTCAATTCGCAACATTTTTGATTTGATGTTTCGGTTAATTCGAGTCATTTTGAAGATATTTTTCAAATTCTGTTGATCATTTGTATACGAACCCATACATAGTTATATATCGCCATATCTAACTTACAATAATAAAAAGTTGTTTCGAGATTGGCTCAATTTTTAATCAAACTTCTATCGAGTGGAAAATAAAGAAAAATTAAATGCAACTTTTATATTTGCGTTACTATACTGACTGGATGATTCAAAATATTATATCCGCAGGATTTAATGAAAGAAAAAAAAAAATGATTGAAAAGCTTGAAAAGTACTTGTGCCAATCAGATTTTTTTTTTTCAGTTGAATTGCCTTTTTCCAATTCAAACGTTTGATTTCAGACTACACAACTCATTTGAATTCACAAGTTGTCATTTGTGTCATACATAACACAAAAATGTTCATAAAGCCGCGGCGATTCACTGTTGGATTGCGTCCGAACGATCGCTTTTATATTGCTACCCTCTTTTTATTATTATTATTATTATTTTTTTTTTTTAATTTATCCATTCCATTTTCAAGCGTACATTCAAATTTTGATCTCGTATACTTTAAACGGATATAAAATAAAAATGATCAATCACAGAGAGTTACTCTAATTGAAACAATTCCATTTCGCCAATAAAAATTTGTCCAATTTAAAACTGTAGAATGGGAATTATTGTTTATTCATTTTTAATTTTAATGTTAATTAAAAAAAAATGTCATTGAATTAAAAATAATAAACAAGAGCGGATATCCAATGTTCGAAATGACAAAAGCACAAAATGAAACGTAATTTGTTGAAAACAAAATTCGCAATTGATGTTGAACAATTTTTTGAAGATAAAATGGCAGAAACGCCGAGAGGAATAAATTGAGCGGGTATAGTGAAGCTTGAACGTTACTCTGAAGAAGCGTAGGTTGTCGTTGTATGTACAATATATGTACATACATTAGAAGGGGAAAATGGATGTTGTGGTATGCGTGCTGACCTGTTGCGCGGTCCTTTGTCCGGGACTCGCATCCGAGGCGATACGCGCAAGTCACATAGATCTGAATGAAGAAAAAGAAGAACTCGAAATAAAACCGATCGGTTCGTTTTTTTTTTTTTTTTTTTTTTTTTTTTTTTTATTTAGCCTCCCCAATCAAAATGTAATTGAAACAAAAATTTTTCTATAATCTTCTTTTAAATTTGTTCTAATTCAAATCCTCTTCAGCTGCTTTGAGTTTTTTTTTTTTTAGTATTGTTTAAATTAAAAAAGAAAAAGGGGAGAGAGAGAGAGAGATGGCAAAAAAAAAATTGTAAGTACAAATTTTTTGAGACGGAATAAATTCAGAGGATAAATTTTACATGAAATGGGAAATACGAGACGTGGTTGGCATCAAAAAACGCGGCGCTTGATATATACGTTTTGACGTTAAATAAATTAAAAGTTAATGCCCCTTCGCATAAGCCCGGAATTTCGTTCGTAGCGATGATGGTGTATATCTGCATTTGAGAGAGTGGCCGCCGCTTACAGGTATCGCCTGCTTTTGTACCAAGTTCGCGGCGTGACCTCAGCGCGAGCGTGTTGCGCTGCCTGACTCATCCGCGAACCGTTCGCACGAGTCGGCTTTTCATCCTGTGCGCGAAATCCAATCAAACTTGTTTATCAAAACATTTTTCAATGCACAAAAAAAAAAAAAAAAAAAAAAAAAAAAACAGAAATAAAAGATCCACGTAATTGAATGAAACTATGTTATTCAGTTTTGATTGATTTTATATTGAATTATTTTGGAATGTAAAACAAACGAAAACAGGTTCTTTTTTTTTGTTCGTCCATGCTCGAATTGAACTCAATTTAAATCTGCCGCCTTGTGTTGTATAATTTTGTATTTTGAGTGTGGCGCAATTTTTAACATCAATTTGCGTACAAATTTTTGAGGTTAGGTTGAGTTATTTTGAGTCTGAGTAAACAATGTGTTTTCCGGTTGTGTGAGTTGGGTACAGATGATGTGATTTTAATTTGAGCTTAGTAAATGTAATTATAATTTGATTAGGAATATTCACAATCAGATTAATTAGAGTAAAAAGCAACAGTCGCGCGTAAGGAATAATAATAAACGCATCTGCATGGCGTTGCTACTTTCACGAGCGTCGCTGCCTAGCTCTAGAACCAGTCGCGAATTGCCCGGAGCACTTTATCCACGTGCTGTGCACTCGTTATAGCTGGCTCTTCCAGCGATACTTGCATGCCGCAGTAATCGACACACGATCGACCTGCAATTTTTATGACCTCATCGCAAAAAAAAAAGAAAAAAAAAAAAGGAAACAAAATTATTTTTCACACCAAAAACATTAATCGGCCAATACTGATCTGGTTATTTTTCATTGACACATTTTGGCAACACTGATTGGTACTTCTGTTGATTTCAAATTGGCTTGAAAGTTTTTGTTATTGAATTTCGTATTGTAAATCTGTTCCAATGAAGAAACCTAGATTGGCCGCACTGACAGTCTCAGTATTACCAACTCATTTTCGTTCGCTTGATATGCCGCTCACTGCATGACTTTTCTTTTTAATGCTCCCGTTAAATTCTCAACCAATTAGGTTTTCCATTCTCGGCGTTGTTGGTCGAAAAAGAAGAAATATCTATAATCCGAATCCAACTGCAAGTGGCATTTAACATACTTTCGGCGGAAACTGAACGCACTTGCTGGCAGCATCCGCACGTTTTAATAATCCTTCTTATATTCGCGCAAATCCGAACGAAAGCAGTTTAACCGTTATGCTCGCAGTCAAAGTAGATTTCAAAATCAGCGCGCGGGTCAGAGCCGGCGCCTTTATGGTGCTGCTCGATGATAAATTTCGAGCACATAACGGTATATTGTATATTTTGTATTACAAATTATACATTTGTTTCTTACAAACTAAATAACTGAACAAATAAATTTGATTGTAAACTTGTGAACGAAAATTTGAGAATAAATAGATATAAAACACTGCAATCTAGTTTTTGTCAGCTATCTTTTGAGATTAAATTTTTGGATATGAAAGTTATTTGTAGCTACTGTCATATAAGTTTGCTGATAACAGGTGTTGTAAACTTCTTTTTAGCCGTGTGCTTGAATGTCATGCGGAAATGCTATTAAAAATTTCACGGGGTTGGTAGAGAAACGTTACGTAAATCGAAAAATGTTGTGCAAAAGTGAGGCTTGTCAGTGCTATATAGGAAGGAGGAATATGCTTCGCAGGGTTCGTTTTCTTTCTTCCGTGGAAGGATAGGATGGATTCGAGCAGAAGTGCGTTGAACCGCGGCGTAACCTTGGTGTCGTCACGCTAAGTTGCACCCTCGTAGCTAGCAGGTGTACTGGACTTCATACCCGACGTACCAAAATGAGGACACCATATTTTTAAATTAAATGATCAAACATTTTTTCATCATTTTTTCAATTAACAAAATTACCCACAAAATTCGAGCTTGAAATTAAATAATGGCGGGAAAGGGGAACAACATCTGAATTCAAAGGCGGGAGATTCGACATTTTGTTTTTGCTTAGTGAGAAATCCCAATTTGGAGATGAAATTGAACGTTTATTTTTTGTTCACGAATTTGAGTTTCTAAATGTGTAACATTTAAGGAATGCTGTGAAAGGTAGACTTTCCCGTGCATCCGTCAGAGCTGAGAAGTTTCATCCATCCTTTATAATAAGCTTCCCCAGCCGGTTATATGTTCTTTTATTTTCGCGTAAATCGCGCCTCCACGTCCTTTTCAATTTTCTCACGTTTTTGAACTTTGTTTCACCCAGATGGCGTGAAAAAAAAAAAAAAAAAGAACGACCAAGGCTCGAAACTAGTTCGCTCAAAGACACATTGTAGATGAAATATCGGCGAAAGTAAATTTTCTTAAATGATTTTGCTGATATTTGATTCAAATTTTATACCCTCGATTGAATTTTATATTTGCCTCGCAATTACTTTTTATTCAACTTTCTTTCCTTCAACAATTTCTAAATTCAAACCGAAAAAAAAAGAGAAAATTTAATTGAACAAATTAAAGTACAAGCAAAAAAATAAATTTAAATATATTAAATCACATTTATTTTGCCACAATATGCGTAACGCTGTAAACATATGACAGAATACGCAGGGGAGAGTAAAGCTGCAATTACGTGTAATTGTTTTTCACTGAATTTTTTTGCGTGCTGTGTTTTATCTGGTTTCTCAGCCTTCGGGAGAAACGAGAAATAATACTTTTTTTTTTTATGCCAATCAATAAGGACGACCGTTTTGTTGAAAAACAATTCTAAATTGTATGAAAACAACTTTGAATGTTTAAATAACTTCATTTTGCACTTTCAAATTGAGTTTAATGTTTTAACGTTTTTTTAACAAGCATTTTTTTCCCCAGTTCGAAATAGTTTTTATTTCAGAAGAAAACAATGCATATATTTTGCGTTTTTTTTTTTTTTATTTTCCTTCAATTTCCATGTTTGCTACTGAGTAAATCGCAAATGAACAATGACTAATTGAATGAACAATTTTCTCATCCGCTGAAACACTCATGAAGTGTCTGATTAATTTATCTGAATCATCGCGAAAATACTTAATCGCTCATATCCTTTCATTCAGTCACATTTGCATATCATTTACCGTACGCGATGAAAATAAAACATTCGAACTTTATTACCCAATGATTCATCACGTACACAAAGAGCAAAAAAAAAAAAGAGAGACAGCAAAAGTGTCATTCGTGCCAATCCTTTGAGTCATTACTTAAATTATAATCCGATAATTACTTCATCTATAATCAATTTCCTCCTTGTTGGAATGTTTTCCAATTGTTAATAGCCATGTTGAACAATCACAATTTAAATTTTTATTATTTTGAATTTTGTAACAATTCAAATTTCCCGCCTTTTTTTCGAACATTTGAATTTGCCGCCATTTTTTGTTGACATAATGAAATGGACAAGTTTGACCTTGGCCGATTTTTTTTTGTAAACAGTTGTTTTTTCTCCGTCCCTTGTCAAGGTCGGCCAATCTTCATCTCGATAAAGTGAAATTAGCCCCGGATAAACGATCTAACCTCATTTTCCGAGACGAGAGCACGGCGACTGGTGCTCGAAGGTCACCCACAGTCAATTACTATGATCAACAAATGACCCAGGCGATAATGTGCTCGCTGCTTGAACTTTAATAACATTTTCGCGTGACGTCTCTCACCAGCCATCCTGCTTTTCTCTCGATCAATAAATTATATTCACCGATCTAGGTTACGAGGTTCATCTGTAACCAACTTCCCTCGTGATAATTGAAAAAGATAAACCGCGCTTGTTTTGATATATGCCTTGCACTAGAAAATGATATTTATCCGTTTCAATTCGCCGGTTTCTCATTTAATAGCGGAAGAGCAGAGGTTGAAAAAAGGCGGGAAATTTGAAAGCGGACGAAAAAAAAAAGAGCGCGGGAATTTTGAAATGTGTAAAATAATCGAATGGCGGGAAATTTGAAACGTCAAAAAGGCGGGAAATTAAAGGCGTCAGAACAGAAACGCGGCGGTAAATTCAATGTTTCGAAAAAGTGGGAAACGCAAAAAAGAAAAAAAAAAAAAAAAAAAAAAAAAAAAAAAAAAAAAAAAAAAAAAAAAAAAAAAAAAAAAAAAAAAAAAAAAAAAAAAAAAAAAAAAACAACGATCCAGGCCGACTTTCCGTTCGAAAAGTCGAACGCATAAATTAGCGTACGTGCATGCAAAAAGTGAGCTCGCAAAATGGAAGAAGGAGAAGGAATGAAACGCAAAGCATTGTAATCTAATAACACTGGAATCGTGCGCCGGAAGCGCTGATTTGTTTGCCGCGCGAAACGCTGGGAAAAAGTAATAAACGTAAAGCACACAATTGGATGCATTATTTTAAATATATTATTACATTTTATTAGAACTGCTTAGATCTGGCGGCAGATTGCAAAAAGGGGGTTAACGAGATGCGAGATCATTTTTCAAATTTCAACGTACTTCATTGTGGCGCCAAATTCAAAATCTCAACATCCAATCAATTATATTTTTAATTGAAATTCAAGAAGAAACATTTATCGTTGAGCCAATCTAGAATATTAATTTACGAAATAATCTCTTATCTTAGCTTATACTAAATATTTGACATTTTTTTTCTGTTGCAGGTGAGCACAACGACGAATATCAATTTTCAATATCGCTGCGAAAAAAAAAAGAAGAGCAAAAATTTGCAAAGGTAGTTATTACATAAGAAATAAGATTTTATTCTGTTCTTGGAAATTTCACGCGTTGCAATATGAACCGTGCGAATGCGATGAAGAATTCATTCTATAGTTTAAAAAAGGAAAAAAAAAAAAAAAAAAAAAAAAAAAAAAAAAAAAAAAAAAAAAAAAAAAAAAAAAAAAAAAAAAAAAAAAAAAAAAAAAAAAAAAAAATAAGGGAGTCTAAACTACTGGTTGGTTGGAAAAAAGGAACGACAAAAAGTAAATAAGGAAAGTAGATTCACGTGAATCGGACGAAATTGTGTGGAGTGTCTGATCATAAGAAAAGTCCATTCTGCGTGGGAGATAACAAAATGGCGGTTGTGTGGCATCAAGTCTGTTGAATGCACGAACGTACGTCTCTTTGCGGACGGTTGGCCGATGTTATCCCGTAAAACTCGAGGCAAAGAAAGAAATGGAAAGGTGCTCGACGGTCCTGTGAATATTAATACGCCGTTCGTTGGCTGATCTTATCTCGTTAAGGGATTCTCTTTCTTCGTGTTCTTTTACTGCTTGACGAACGATTTACTTCTCCCGCGGTCTCATCTTGCTTGTTTTTGCTCCAATTTCCACAAGAGCAATCAACCGACCTTTTTCTCAACATTTCCCAAATTCATCCTCCATGCCAAATTTTATCTCAAACAAAATGCAAACTCGATTCAATCTTGAATATTTTAAAGACCCCCCCCCCCTTTTTTTATAGAAGTAAAATTATTAAAATTTTGAATTATTAATTTTTGTAAAATATTTTAATTTTCCCGCCATTTATTTAACGCGGGACATTCAAAAGTTTATTGAAAATGTTTATTGGTTGAAATGAGTGAAGGTTATTCTGTTAAAACAGAGGATGTTTAGTTGGTTTTGATCAATTTTTTTTGTTTTCGAATTGCAAAATCGTCGTATTAGATCCAGTCCGTTTGAACGATCCATTAACTTATTACGCGATGACTCAACTGACAAATCGCGATCGCCTTCCTTCCGACTGCACACAACTTGTCTCATTCACACGTAATGATCGATGCATCACCGGCTCGGCGAAAATCATTACTCATCCGATAAAAAAAAAAAAAAAAAACAATTCAAACATTCATCGATCATTTTTCTTTTTTCAATTTCGAAACGGTTTTAGTTCGAGATCTGACTTTGAAACCGGTTGGGCAAAAAATGGCAATCGTGAAAGACAAGCTCAATTGAAAATAAAAGCCCAAACAAACCAAAATTCGTTGTGGGACGAAATTTCGCAAGGTCTCAATTTCTTTTTTTGTTTTTTTTTGCATGGCGAGGAATAAAATGTATGAATCGAGATGTAGAAAAAAAAGAACGAGTAAAACTATAATAAAAGAGTTTCATGAAAATTCAATTTTGAACCATAAAAAAAAAAACGAGATACACATCGGACACGTCGATTCGACGATAATTTCTGTCCGCCCAAACACAGTGGCCGGCAGGACAAACATGGCGAGAAAAAAAAACGTGCGAAATTGTGCTGTCACGCGTGTATTTTATTCGCGTCGGTGAACATCGACTCAATGAAATATTAAACACCTAGTAATTTCGATAACCAATCTTGATACGAAATAACAAAAAAAAACCTATAGATAACTGAGAGAGGGAGTAAACAAGATAAAAAAAAAATATGAAAAATAGTCGTGAAGTTTCGCGGCCCGATGACACGTTAATTCGAACACCATCCCATGGCCTGTCTCTGTTTATTAATTTTTGTTAACGAATGTCGAGTAGGTCGACGAAATTTAATGATCATTTGAGAGTTTAATGATTATCAGATTAAATTGAATATGAAATTTAATGAAAATTAAAAAAAATCGCGGGTAGAAATTGTTTAGGGTTTTTGAAAAAAAAAAAAAACCTAAAAAAATGTGAAAAAAGATGTAATGGTGGTTAAAAATTATTCAGTTTTTGGTGGTATAAAAAATGACGTTGTTGGCTCGGGGATTAAAAACATTAAATTTTGGAAAAAATTTACGAGGGGCAGGGGTTCGAATCTTACCTTTGTTTTTTTTTTATTTTTATCATTGTTGTTTTTTCCAATATTCATACGAAGTTGATTCAAACGATGTTAATATTTATTAAAAATAATTATAAAATGATTAATTTTATTTATAAGAAATTATCATATTCAGAAAAGAATGAAATATTTTGTTTGAATAAACTGTCATTAACAGTTCGTTTTTTTTCCCCATTGGAGGATTGGATAATAACGGAAATGTTATTTTAAATTTTCTTTGAATGAAAACGAGAGTATACTTATATAAATTATACCGCTCGACGAAGCCGTCCAGGTTTCGTTGCCGCAACAAAACCGTCAATTACGACAACTCGATGGTACCTGTGAAGCATGCAAAGCTTTGCATTATTTTGAAGCCAAAAACGAGAGCGCCGTGCACACTTAAGTTATTTTTCTGTTGCCGCAGGAACCGCGTGCTGATTACGTTACGCCAAAATTCAAAATCACTCTCTTCCGTTACAACGAATCTTAATTGCTGTCCACGTTCTTGATATTTAAAAATAACCGCTCATAATTTTTTGCCTCAGTTTTTATCAAGTTGATTCTAAATAAAATCATTTTTGTTTTCCACGTTTAAAATTTCATCCACATAACCTATATCATCGCCGTGTATCATTTTCAAGTAATCGACTTTCTTGCACGTTCATTTATCACGCGAAACCTTGCACACATACACACACACACATCTACAACGTATTTTTTTATTCTCTCCTGTATATTTGATTAGAAAATCGGTTGGAGAAAGCGGGACTGGTTTACTGTAATAATATAAGGGTTCAATTTTTTTGTTTCCAATCCTTTGATTGATCTTTGAAAAAATTTGTCAGCTCGAATGTTGTTTTTATTTCTTTCCCCCGGTATACTTCCTTTTTGTTCAACTTTTTGTTCGCTGTTTCATTTTCCATTCTTTTCACAATTTGTCATACTTTGCCGTGTAGAAAATGTGTGTCGCAACGTCGTCGTAATGAAGACTTGTCGAGTTGGAGATAATTAAGAAAGCCATGCAAAATCTTATATAATTTGCGCGCGAAACGTGTCGTGTCGATGGCAGACGGCGCACAATGATGCCAACCCGATGTTAATTATCCATAAATCATTAGGGAACTAAACTTCGTCGGTTCAAATGCTAATAAAATAAAAGAAGCAACAAAGATCCTCGAACAATTTTCATAGCGAATTCAATCGCGAAATAATGCTCGTCTCTGATGACAATTTAGTTGCGCAGAAAAACCGATAGCATCAGACACTTTTATGGATACACTGATGCATCTTTGAATAATTCACGGTAATTTATTATTCCAACTGATGTTCGCTGCTTTTTTTGTGTTAAAACAATAATAAAATAACACAACGGGAGAAACAAACTTTTGTTGTCGTAGATGTTTTTTGATAGATAAAAATGGCAGACGCGAAATGATGTTTGCGGGTTTATTTTCGGGCCAACGCCCGCGGATATGAGTGCCTGAGTGTCACTTGAAGAGGGCGCTCGAGATTCAGCTCTCTGTTTTTCAGAATAACGCCGAGGTTCGTTTGTCTTCCACCACCAACGACTAAATAATGCTCGACCTGCCTCGGCCTTTAATGTCTTCCTCAAATATTAATGATATTTTTTTTTCTTTTTTCCGTTCTCCTTCTTTTTTTTTTTTTTTCACACTCTAAAACGTTTGAAACTTTTTAATCATAACGGCTATAAAAGCAGGTGTGGAGACTTCTTAAAAGTCTAGTGACTAATTTTGGCAAAGAAAATAAAAACATTACAATTGAATGACATTTTTTTATTAGACACTCGTTGAAGAAAAAAAAAAAATTAATGATTAAAAAAAGAAAGTAATATGAAAATATTGGTTTAGATTGATTAATTGAGTATTATGCAATTTTATAATTGTTTAGAAGCAAAATCTTGTTCATAAGTTCATTCAATTTGTCGTACGTATGTCACGTTTTTTTTTTATCAAATGATTGAGCTTTTCAGACGGTCAATTGTCGTACACAAAAAAAAATACTTGAAATTAGTGGCCCTATAAGAATTTGAATGACACATTCGCGAATGGGTATGTAAATAGGCTTCAATTATCACAACCAATAAATTAATCGAAATAATTACATGGATAATCATTTGAATTGATTCGTTAATTAAACTTCTCATTGGGTCAATTGAACTTTTCACATTGTTTATCACAATACTTACTTAGAAATACTTATAAATACTTAGAAATAAAAGAAAAATTGATGGACGTTTGATATGTTTATTGAATGTTTTATTTATTACAATAATTTTGTTCGTACAATCGGGGCATTTAGTCTGGAATATTATAACTGTAAAAAAAGACATTAAGATTCATGGTGTACTTCTAAATATAGATGGTAGAAGGAATGCGATTTAAAAGACTGGCCGACATAATTCTTGAGTTATGCTGGTCATGTTCACGCAGATGGCGCTGCAAGAAGTACATGAGCAACTTATAACGGAATGCATGCAGAGTTGTGGACGCGCATTGCCTGCTAAATAGTGTCGGAATGCGATAGCTATTGTCATCGGGCAATTGCCTCCCAGAGAACAACAGTCGAGGCGATACTAGGCCGAGAAAAGAACCTCCTCGATTACGAAATACTATTTCAGACGCGTCGAGCATTTCACCGAGACCAGTCGTTCACGCGATTCAATTTCTTAGATATGAAAAAATTGTTGGAAAGTTTCACCATTTTATTTAAAATTTATGTTGGTAATGTCTCTGTTGTTGAAATTTGAAAAAAGGAGTCATCGACAAGCACGATAAGATCGAAAAATATTCAGTTTTTGAAAAATCGTAAAATGTCGTCGGTAGCTCGGGTAGAGAAGATACAAAATCTTGACTGAACGTTATGGAGGGCAGGGGTTCAAATCTTACCGTTTTTTGTTTGTTTGTTTTTTTTTCATAAGTAAAATCTGATTTGTATTAAAAATCTAAACTCTATCTATTACTATTATATAAAATTTTGATTAATTATAAAATAAAAAGAAAATAAAAATACGCGAAATATTTCGCGATACATATCAGGAGACATTATTCTTTCTCAAAGTGAAATTGTGTAAGAGAAGTGTGGGTCGATGGAAATATGAAATTTCATATAAAACGTGTAGAAAACAGGTTGAGGGGATATCATAAAAAGTGAGTTTGAAGATTTCAAAGTTATGACAAGTTGCGGAATCTTCGCGCTCTTTAACTCGGTGGTGTTGAATCTTGCGCGAGAGATGTATATGCTCCCGGTTGGCATTATGCACCACTTGGCGAGAATTTCAAGTGGCGAAATGTCGTTACGAAAGTAGCGAACGCGAGTTGACGTGCATTTTTTTCGGACCCTTTTCCTTATTCGAGCTCCCGAGTGACGTTTGATAAGCGCGTAACGCGCCCGCAAAATTGATAATAAATTACTTTGCGAAAGCTCAATTGAATCTTTTTATATCACCAACCACCGTTCCGACTTAATTTTTTCAGAATGAATTTTTATCTATCTAAATCATATATTTTATAATTCTCTATTTTTCACAATATTTTCAGTTAAACAAATTCATACAAAATTTACAAAACATTGATTAAACTTTGTTTCTAAATTTGCAACGTTAAAAAAACTGTCTACTAAAAATAAAAAAAATGTTATTTTCAATTTATTTTTTCATGAAAAATAAACATTCAACATTACACATTTTACATTTTGTGTTATACATCCGGGCCTGTGCGTCTATAACTATATTTTTCCCAAAACACACGATTACGTCGCATATGCGCGAAAACTTTTATAGCCAACTAAAATAAAAGCGATGCTTCTTAGGAGGAAAGTGGCGTATCTCATAAGTAGCTGAGCACAGAATTTGCATTAATATTCTATTCGGGCGTCAGTTATACTTACAAACGTCATACATTTCGATGCGATAATCAAAAACATTCAGCTAAATCTTCATGGCCTGATCTTGAAAAGTTTCAAAATATTCGCACCGCGAGTGTTTTGCGTGGAGGGGAGTAGAGGGGGGGGGGAGAGGTTCTTTCTCAAGCCGAGCCACTTTCCACGATAAGGCGCCTTTGATTGAAATGTTCTTAGATCGTGTCGTTGAACACCGCGCAATTACGTACATGAATGATGCGATTTTTCTGGGTCAAGTTATAACGGCGGGTGATTATAAAAGTCGCTTTGAAATCAACTCTGGCATGATAACACTTGATGATAAATAAAAAAAAATGTTTTACCAAACAATTAAGAAAGTAACAAGTCAATCAATAAAAGTAATGAATAAAATGTTACCAGGGTTAGATTTTGTAAAAAAATCTTGTTTTTTGTTATTATAAATCAAATTTGATATTTGATTTTCGTTCGAATTGGCCAATTCTTTTGCGATATTGACACGATGAATGGGAAAGAAGAGCGTGTCGCGATGAGAAATCTAATTTCCGTGTATCGATTTCCTTCGCTCATAAATTTCCTTTAATTTAAATGCATATCAAACCTGTATCAAAGCTAATCAACTCAATTATATGCGATCTGCAAATCAGATGAATGATTCATAAGTTTTCAAGTGTGCTTCATAAGAAAAAAAAAAGGCGCAATGATGACAGACAATGAAATTTTTTTTTGCACCACAATGTGAAACGTTACGATCAAAAGTTTTCATACGAATTAATATCAACGAATTTTGGTCCAGCTTCATCCGAAAATGTTTTCCTGAGAATTGTGTACGTTATTGGAAGAGGGGGGAGGGGGTCGGTTTGATAAACAATATGACTGATTAGTTCTCGGCTTGGAAAACAAAACGTTTACACAAACATATCTCTCAACGTATCAGTCATTGAGTTGCAAAACCGGCCGATAAAAGTGAACATTCAGAAAACCGAAGAGTACATTGAAAAAAAAGTCCGGGTAAAACAAAAATTGGAAATACGTCAGCGAATATCGATGGATTTGGCTGGGTTCATATGCTGGTGCACATTCGGTGCGCGTGCAACTCCGGCTCAAAACGACTCGATTGATTATCAGCCGTCTAAACAAGGATATAAGTATACAAAGTATGCTGTGCTATTGACCGCCGAATAACTGAGATAACATCCGCACGCAATGGCCTAATTTAGTCCGGCTTCCGATATTGCTTTCCAATCGCGATTTCAATTTGCCAACCTCCATTCTCATGATGCTTGAAATCTTAGGCACGATATACATTTAATGAAAATTTTGCGAAACCCTTATGGATGAGAGTATCTATTAATTGTCGATTAATGAAATTGGTATACCAGTGGATGAGCACGTTTTGGTAAAGTGAAATCCTGCATGAGCAGTAGTTGAATGGAAATATTTGCATCGCACAGACTTACAAATAGAAACAATCACAAAAATATTGAATTTCAAAAAAGAATCACACAGACTCTAAAATTCAAGAACAACTCGTACAGACCCTAAAACTTGGAAAGTGTCACACAAACTTGCCCGCAAAAATAATAACATTACAAAAGAATCACACAGACTCAATTGAAAAGATCACACGTACTTGGTCTTAGTCACGCAAATTCTCTTGTAATAATCGGTTACAAATATGCAAGTAAAGACACAAAGACGCAACGAGTAAAATAATCACGATCACACGGACTCGATCACACTTACTGGAAAATCCAAGAACTCAAAAGTACATGCAAGAACAAATGGAGGCGGTCACACCGACTTGATCACACTTAAGCATGTAGCAACGATCAAATAAAGTCACAATGGAAAGGAATACATTCGATCACACAAAGTGAGAGCTAAAAAGCTAGGATCACACAAAAGCGCGAACAAAATCACACATCGTAACCAGAACGATGTAATGAATCAAATTAAAGGAATTAATGCTTTCAGTCAATTCACCAGGACACATTTTAGCGTTCAACTTTTCTAATAATAATAACAACTTAGTTACATGCATTATTACGATTGCACTGAAATGATGTCTGAGCAACGCGCCGCCTGTCCTCTTGATGGTTAACCACAAACCTCATGCAACTCCCACGCGTCTAACTCTATAGAAGCATATTCGTGTTCGCAATTTAATGACGATATAATTATTTAATGAACATCTACCGAAACACGTATCATCGAGTTATCGAATCACGTGGCTTGACCAGTCACGTGTGTGACACACGAATAATCTATTCATCGCGTTATCAAATTCGAAATCTTGTAAGTGGTACGGCTGAGCATAAGCGGAATTTTCATAGGACGCGCCGGTTAAATGCAATTTAATTAAGCAGATCGCCGGTTACTGCTCAACATCAACGACTAGAATGTATTTTCGTTAACCCTGACACGAAAGTCCAGTACGATCGAGCGCGGCGTGAGAAAGAGCCGAGGGACGATGCTGCTTCTCATGTAATTTTCACGATCAGCAGTTATCGGATGAGCCGATAGAAAATTTATATGCCGGGGCTTCGAAGCGGAAAAATGTTTGACAAAAAACGAATCAAATGCGCTTTGACCTGCGGCATTCGACGTTTTCTCCTCATCAACTGATCCGATTGATCAAATAAATAAAAAAAAAAAAAAAAAGGAATAACGAAAATTCGATTAGCTTGCAAACGAGCTAAATTTGGAACATAGTTCGGAAGTTTTCACGGTACGCTGTTTTTTTTGCTGAGGTCTTTTTATTATTCAAAATTATAGTTAATTCATCGGTAATTAAAAAATTAGTATAATTACGCTTTAAACGAAAATAACCAAAATTTTGTGAAATTTATTTGATAAGCTGGTAGATGATACATTTCGTTGATAAGGTGTTCGCTCGGGGATGATTTATATTAATTGTTAATTATCAGCGAGCTTTACGAGCATTCACCTCTTTGCATTGTAAACGGAGCTGCAAATAACGCATCGCCAGACAGTGCGTGTTCACATAGTTTACACCCGATATAGCAAAGCAACTCACAAACCGTAAAAAAATCATTTCATTATAGACTTTTCACGCTAGTTTCAATTGATTCGAAAGGTAACAAAAAAAAAATATATGTATACACAGACCGCGAGCTTATCAACAACAAAAAAGATCTTTCATGCGTAAAGAGTTATTGCATCGAGGGGGATTATCATATTATAAAGTGTTCTCTTGGTGAATTTCTTTTGTTGCCGTGTTTTGAATTCAAAAGGACGAACAACGAAATGCAAAACACATACAGGATGAACGTTTCGCACTGTTTACACCTGGTAACACGTACAGCGCGTAACGTCGTAGCGTTAATTAGCACCTAATTTACAATCGGCTGGATCTCGCGCTCATGATAATGCACGATAATACTTTGGATACATGAGCGGGTCCGCAAATACCAACTCTCCACCACGAGCTCATTTAGTAAAATTATTTAGACAAGGGACTTGTCGTGTGTTGTTTTCATTCGACGTGGAGAATTGCCAATAAGGAACATGTTCAAAAGTGTGGTTCACTTTTTGTAGACGAACCTCGATCAATCGTGTGCAATTTAAAAGCCTGCTAATATTGCGTTGTACGGGGGTTTAAGAAAATATCGTAGAGCGGGAAATTGTGAGCTCACAAGTCGAGTCAAATTGTGTGATGATTTCATATTACATGTTAAACAAATTAGATGATCACACAAACTTTATCATTAATCACACAGACTGAGTCATCGATCACACAAACTCCATCACCAGTCACACAAACTTAGTAACCGATCACACAGACTGGTATTATCAATTAAGCAAATTTGAATAAACTTCATACAGATTTGAAATTGACCTATTGTTATTGTTAGTTAGTCTAACGAAATACTAATCACACAATCTGGGTCACTGATCACACAAACTCAAAAACCAATCCCACAGATTTAATCATCGAACTGAACTACAAGTACCAAATTTGAATGAATCCAAATCCAATCATAAAATCAAACTAATCAAAATAATAACTTATGTCAAATCACACGAACTCAAAGGGAGATATTTTGATAACTATTGAAACATTTCGAAAGGAGCATCGAAACCATAAATTCATTCGTTGCTTGTTTTCGGCTCATCAACAAATTCATCGGACAACCCGACACCCTTTCAAGACCATTGAGCTGTAAAAATTTCATCAATCCACCCTCGAGAAAGCGCCTTTCGACCAGAACAATCCCGGCTTCTGTCGTTTATTATGTAGCTCCTGGAGACAGTTGTCTAGGATTTCACCCCAGTTCTCAGGCGGCACACATCAACGAAGAGTGAAGTCAACATCGAATCAAAGGCATTCCAATCGCGTAGGTTTGATCGTCAACCGAATTGTTTTCCCCCGCCGGGGGAGGGCTGAGTAAACGACGCGCGTCTGCGACAAGCTTTACCAAAACTATTCGCCATTCTGAGACGTAACCGACGAAACCTCAAACCGGTCTATGTCGGATTATTTCGCACGTCGATCATTTCGCATTCTGTGGATGTTTGTTTCGCTTTCAAAGTGCATTACCCTTCAAAGGGGGCAGGAACCCCTTATTGAAAAAAAAAGGGGGATACCAAAAACTTTTTTTTTTCTCTCGATTCGTTCTGCCGTAATTGAAATGCCCTCGTTTTTATCCAAAATTTATCGCTCCCAAAGCCTCACCTACAACCCGGATTAATATTTTTCGTTTGCAAAACATTGAAGTAAACATCACTCGACTTGACAAAAATCGATCCTCAAGCAACCTCTCTCTCTCTCATGCTCTCTCCAGCCCTGCTAAACATGCAGAATGAGTCATGCATGCAAAATGGGATTATGTTACAAAAAAGCAAACTCGTCTGTTTCACGCAAAGGTCGACAGATGATTTATAATACGAGTGCGTTTAATCTAATATGTTTTCCACTAATGCAAAATGTTTCTCGATCCTAGATGGCGTTACATTGTTCACTCACAATTGCGAAAGTCATTGATGAATCAATGATCCTCACGAGCGCGATTCACAATCGTGGGAACGGTTCTTGTTATTTGTGCTATATGTGATAGTTATCTCGTTCGCATAAAAATAACAATTGTATTTCGGTCGTGGTTTCGAGTGTGACCTTACCGAACAATCACGCCTTTTTTTTCAAACTTTCCACTAAAGGGGAAGCTGATTAAAAACTTTTTTTTTCATGTCAAGAATGAAAAATGTCCCGGACTATCTAGTTTGAGATGAAAAGTTTAGGGAATCATTTATCCAAGCTAACAAATTGAAGTAAAACATTTTTTGTTCGAAGATTTTCGTTATTTTTAAATAGACATTCACTATGGCTACTGTGCCACGCCTTAAAATTACGAAGCCCATTGATATTTTCGTTACGTGAATGCGATCAAAACTTGCCCATCTTTTGTCTTTCCGTTTCGACGCCCGCGCTCGTTCTGTTACGTGTTTATATTCGGATCCGCGAAAACTTATCGCGGGATACGCTCGCTCTCGTATATATGCGCATTATGTTAACGAACTCTGAATTATACACGAGAAAAGTTCCTCCAAACTCGTAATTTTCAAATTTGCCAGGATACACATCCAGCCATTCGCAAATTTCAGATTCGAAAACAGCGCGTCTCTGTTTTCTCGGGACAGAAAAAAAAAAAATTTTTTTTTTTTCTTTTCAGTTGAAACCAAAAAATGGACGAAAAGGGAATTCACTCATTTGTAATTTCTTTTGCATAATTCTTATTAGATCTTAAACGAAAATGTGATGATAATCTTTTTTGTGTTTCGTGAAAAAAAAAAAAAAAAAAAAAAAGTTTCTAATTCAGATAACATCGTGAATCTAATGACACCGTTTGAACGTGGCTGTTGGAAAGAAAATTTCGCTACTTTGAGACCACTTTTATGGTTCCCAGAGAAGCCATAGTACTCTTCTCCGTCGACTCCGTTACGCACTGGAGCCGCGCTTGCCTAATCGTGTACTGTTTTATGCAACCTCTGTGAGCGAGCTAGAAGATTTGAAAAATATGCTGATGCACTTTAGTCGAAGTGAAATCGCGCGCAGAACATGTCCGACGCAAAAATTCAAGCTTCAAATTTGCATCGTTCAAATTCAGACAAACGGTTTGAGATTTTTGTTTGTTTCATCATCTCTCGAAATGGCATCAAATTTGTTCGTCATCTTTTGAGCCACAAACAATTCGTGTATCCCGGTAAACCAATTTCGAAATTCACGATTACTTTACGAGCCGAATGAAAGCATAAAATTACCCGCCAAATAACTTCCATCGGCAGCGTAAAAGCTCCTTTACTTTGGTATTTATCGCAACACTCCATTGCGATCATAAACCTCATTGTTCCGAACGGCAATGATTTTGTACGTTGTAAGCTAAAATTCAATTACTCGGGAAATCTCCTTCACGAGTGTGTGATAAAATATGATGTTAATCATCTTCATTGTATCTTTATCATTTATTTTATGTAGCTTGAAAATTCAATAAATAAAAGATGATGGTAATAATTATCATCAGCCGAGACAGGTTAATTAACTGGCAAAATTTCGTTCTGTCTGCGAGCGCGCGCGCGCACACACACACTCTCACACTCGTACTTACACACACAGAGACAAGAACAAAGCTAATGAATCGCATCTCATAAACGACGAACGTCGTAAATGTCAGACGAGTGGCCTTTTTTCAGATGGGCATTGTCTTTTTATCGCGCAATATACGGATTATCAAAAATTTTTACTTTGATCGATGGAACAATGAACTTCAGCGTGCGTCTTGAAGGAAATCGCACAGCTATAAAATTTGATGTTGAAATTCAATGAAAAATATGTTACGCATTCATAGATAATCTTCAAGTATCTTTAAGTAACTCTGTCTGTGCATTTTGTGACATTTTGAGTCAGTGTGATCATGCGTTGAGTTCGTGTGATGTCTTGTTGAGTCTGTGTGATAAGTGCACGGAAAAAAAAGTTGCAATAATTTTGATCAAAATCGGTGTAATTTTTACCAAACTGTTTTATAAACAAGTAACAGAGGGCATCTTTGAGAATAAGAACCAAACTTGTTGTTAAAAATTACTAACTGTTTAGTAAAAATTACCAAACATTGAATGAAAATTATTAAATTTTTCGGTACTTTTTATCAACCAGTTTAATAATTTATATCAAAAATGGATTCTGTCCTCCAGTTATCAAACGTTTGGTGAAAATTATTGTATCTTTTCTTACTGTGTGTGAGTGATTTATTATGAATTGTTTATTTAACAATAAACCATAATTTGTTTTCTAATTTGCATTTCGCGCAACCACTTTATCACATATTTTTCGTTTGATTAAGTTTGTACTTCTTAAGCGTGCCAAAGCTGACGAACCTTTTGAACTAATCGGTATCTCCCCATCTAAATGAAAAGTTGAAACTTTATCTCGAAAACGTGTCTGAATGTAAGAAGAATCTTGAAGGGCTGCAAGCAATAGATTCGGTATACACTTTTCAATTATTCTAATCCTGCTGACTCATCACAATCAAATTTCAATTGGTCCACATTCACTGCAAGAAAAGCATTATCAAGTTGGCAATAATCGTAATAGACGTTTTATTGTCAGAAGCCCGGGTCGTAAACTGTACCTTAACCTATAAACTCATGATGGGACACAAAAGCCCAACACTTGTGCATAAATTTGTAATGGGGCGAATTACGTTCTGTATATCCATGCACATAATGCGCAACTAAATGCCAGTCAAGAGTCTTATGCTAATCGCGAAAACGAGAGGAGCGTGCGCGCGAATTCGATGACGTGCGTTATTGTGTACATAAGTTACGCCCGGGGGTAAGTATGCACACGTATCAGAGAGAGATTGCATTGTGTTGCAGCAACACACTTTCAATGCCTCCTCGAGTCGCGCGCACGTCCCATGATTTACACAAGCCAATAATGTACCTTTTACGCGAGCCACTGGACGCTCTCTTTATTTGTCCCAATTATTCCTGCCAAACGTTATACTTTCGATATCGAGTTAGTCTGGCGTAAGCGAAATTACAAGTCATAAATAATCTGTCGGTTGCCATTTTTTTAACCATTTTTTTTCTCTTTCCATCGGTGGAAAGAGGGAGGCTGAGACATAATGTATCAATCGAAGAAAAAAATAAAAATCTCGATATTTTTTATTTCAACGATTTATTTACGATTTACTATAATATTTTATCGCGATCTGGATGAATTATCGGAAGTGAGTGTGTATAAATTTGATTAATTTTCTGTTTTGATTATTGATTATAAATAATTAAAAAAAAAAAAAAAAAAAAAAAAAAAAAAGAAAAAAAAAAAAAATTAAAAAAAAAAAAAAAAAAAAAAAAAAAAAAAAAAAAAAAAAAAAAAAAAAAAAAAAAAAAAAAAAAAACAGACAAACAAAAAAGAGACAAGACAAAAAAATGAAAAAACGTTGTATTATAAGATATTATTAAACTTGAGTGTAATCAAATTTGTTGATTGATTACCAATGCTCTATTTGCTGTTATTTTCGATAACAATTGAAATGAATATAACGATGGCATATGGTGACCTCAAATTAGCTTCACTCGTCACGTTTTGTATTGCTTCGATTTGTAGTTGTATATGTTTTTTGAAACTAATCTTATAGCGTTATTGAAAAAATTTAATAATACAAATGAATAATTTAACATACTGGCTTTATAAGAATTTCAATCCTTGTAATTTTTTAAATAACTTGAACATATTTTTCTGAAAAAACATTTGATCCCTAAAATAACAATTGTTCTGCATTTTACTTATGAAAATGATAAGTTTTCAATGATAAATAACTTTGATCATTATATTAATGAAAATATATTCAATCAAATTTATCATTGATACAAATATTGTTAATTTTTATATCTCCAAGAAACATTAACTTGCAAAAATCTTTTATTATTTCGAGAAACATTCTTACATAAAAATGCTCTAATATTATAAATACTTGATTTCATTTTATTTAATCTGTATTTAAATGAAGTTTTCACTTGCCGCCTTGTTGGTGCTGCCATCTAGAAGCTTATTATTGACTTTCTTACCACACTAGCGCCCACTGTCGACGCTAATTTCATAATTTGTAGGCTACTTACTGCACGTGCAGCGTTCCCAACGTTTCATTGTAACTGTGGATTGTCTTTCACCGGTCACACGTTTTTCCTGAAGCATTTGATCAGTTCACGATATTAACAGTAAGTAAAATAATTATGTATTACTATTGTTTAAACAAAACCTGTACTTGAATCTGTTTTGTTATGATCTTTTGTGAAAACTTAATGATCATTTTTATAGTCATATTTTTTTTATACAAAACGATATCTACTGAATACTTGATGATACATTGTTTTGATGAAAAATTGTTAATAAATAATCAACTATATATAAATTGTGTCCAATAAACGATAAAAACTATTATCACTTTTGAAATTACCCATTTCAACATATTGTTTAATCTCACAAATTAGAATCGTATTTTATTTGTGGCGTTAGTTGTATATGCATTGGATATTGATTTATTTAATATATTTTAATTAAAAAAACAACCAGGTTAGATGCTATATTCCGATGCCAGGAAACATTTTTTAATAAATTATGAAAATTGAGTGAATATTTGTCATTTTTATAACATTTATTGTTTTTATTTTCACTATGTAATAATAATTATTAATTTTAATAACTTATCAAATAAGTTAATTTTTATAATCTATATAAAACCAGTTTAATCAATTGTTTGAAAATGCGTTTATGATGCACGTGTGAAACCTAACCTCAAAATTGAAAAGTGCACGTTTGGGTTCCCGCCTTACCACATTTTCAAAGTATTATGTTGAATCTAAGAACTAATATATATTATTATTATTAAATTAATATAAATAAATAAATAAATATTATGATTATTAAATTAATTAAACAATAATTTAAATTTCCTTTTTTTATTTCCAATATTTTCTCGAAAGAAATTCCAATCTCGAATCTTGTGAATTAAATTTGTTTCCTAGATTGATTTTTTTACTCAATTTTTTAATTCTAATTATAAATTTAGAATTCGAATTAAAAATCTCAATTCCAATTTCTTATCAATTTTCAGATGTCTAAACTTATGAAGAAACCTTTTGCCGGCAAGCCTGGTGGCAAAGTTAACGGTCCCGGCAATCAAAATAATAAGAATAAAAAAAATTTTGCCAAGAAGAATGGCGTGCACAAACCAAATGCACAGAACATCAAGAAAGCTGTGCAACAGAAGAATCAAAAACAGAACCAGAATCAACAACCGAATCAGAAGAATCAGCCACAAAAGGGTAAAAATTTAAAAAAGAATGTGAGTCTGGAAGAGTCAGGTGACGACAACATCAACGAAGGAGTGCCGATGTTCAAAGGGCTTCCAAAAGATTCTCAGACCAAGCAAGGTAAAAAGAACAATCAAAAAAATAAGAAGACCCCAAAGGCGGAGAAAAACTTAGACTCGTCATTCACTGCTGAAGAGGATGATGATTCCATTTTGGATTCTGACGATTTAGAGAATGTTGACTCTGATGAAAGTGACAGCGAGGATGTTGATCAGTCAATAGATTCGTCAAAGAATTCAAAGAAAAAGAAGTCCTCGAAATTGGGAAGTCTTTTGGGAAAATCCTTAACTGAAGACGATGACGATGAAGAATTCAAAGTCGAGATGGAGGAAGAGGATGATGATGATGATAGCGATGAGGATATTAATGATGAGGAAATGAGCACTGATGATGATGAGGATGAAGATGATGACGCTCTTGAGAAAGCAGAAATTCCTAGTAAAAAATCTAAGGTTCTTCAGATGAAGGATCTCCTGGGAAAGAGCATTGAGGATGACGATGACGATGAAGAGTATGCAATTGATGATGATGATGATGATGATGAGAATGAAGATGAAGATGAAGATGATAGTGATAGCGACGAAGAAGAAACTGATATTTCTAAGACAGACATTTCCATGGCCGAGGAATCTCCGAAGAAAAAAAATAAGAAGGAAAAGCCAGCAAAGCCACAGAAACCTCACATGAGCGAAGAAGAACTTCGATTGAAAGACGAGAGGACGATCTATGTTGGCAACGTGCCCAAGGACTGCACGCCTGACAAGATTGAGAAAATCTTTAAACGATTTGGTAAGATTGAATCTGTGAGGATAAGAGGAATCATTCCAGAGGACCAGAAAATCAGCAACCCCAAATTCGCCAAGAAGGTCGCTTACATTACGAAAAAGATGCACCCAAAGGTGGACAATTTTGCCGCTTTCGTGGTGTTTGCCGTTAAAGAATCTGCTGAAAAAGCTCTGGTCATGAATGGTAAGAAAATTGATGAACACATCTTGAGCGTTAACTTGCTCATCAAGAGGAACGAGTTTGACTCAAAGAAAGCAGTCTTCTTAGGAAACTTACCCTTCGGTGAGTAATTTTTTTTATATTGTTAGAAATTGATTGATTGTTCTAATCGTACACCAAGCTGATGTATTTATTATATTTTCAGATGCTAACTTCAATGAGATTCATAACTTGTTCTCCAAGTGTGGAACCATCGATAGTCTTCGTCTTATCAGAGACAAAAGAACAGGATTGGGCAAAGGTTTTGGTTACGTCAATTTCACCTCGGTTGATGCTGTCACTCTTGCTCTGGAATTGAACGGCTCAAAAGTTGGCCAACGTGAAATTAGAGTAAAAAATTGTTCAGCCGAGCAGTCGTCCAAAAGAAAACGGCTAGCGTCAGAAGGATCTGATAAGAAGTTCAAGAAATTCAAAAAAGATAATCCTAGTCAGGATAAAGTAAGAAACGATTTTTAATAGAAAAATAATTTGTAGAAGTGATGATGGATTGGAAATTAAATATGTTTTTATTTCAGAATCAAGCTGGTAAAAGAAATGCCCAATCTCAAGGTGAAAAGAAGAAGAAACCGTTTGAAAAGAAGGAACAGATCAAGACCGATAATTCCCCCAAGAAGGAAGAAAAGATGCCCTTCGCAGGACAGAAAGCCGACGGAAAGAAAAAGAAGAACAAGTTTAACAAAGAAAAACAGCAGAAGAAATTCGTGGCTAAGAAATTCATGGGAAACAAGGCTGGAAAAGCGAATTAGATTAAATATTCATTGTTAGATTAAAGATAATGAAAACTTTTTTTTTCAAATCAACTGCGCGACACGTGAATCGTGGTTTAGGTTTTTGTTTCAATTTTCAATTAGTTTTATATTAATTTTATAAATATACTGTTAGATTGTTGAAAACGAATTGTAACAAAAGTATTCTGCGATTCGCACATAGCAATTTTAGGCACACTTTTTTCGTGTCATTTAAGATGACATGTTTAATTTTGACAAACTGCAATCAATTATGTGTCATTATGTAAATAGACCTTATGTAATTTTAAAATTACATGCTAATTTCTTTCCACCATAATTAACAATCGTTTTGCTTATGTACTTGAATTTATAATACAAACACAAGAATTCAAATATACAACTTTTTTTTATCACAACGGTATTTTATTTACAATACAAATCTTTGAAAAATAAAAAAATATGCAGTAGATATTAGTTAACTTCACGTGTCCTTCTCTTTACTGTACAAGTTTTCGGATATTTTTTTGATTCTAGTGTGAACGGGTTGGGGCAAATTATTCTTGACTTTGTTGCAACAAACGGCGCACAATCGTTTGCTGTAAAATAAACTGCAGTTCATGCACACTTGAGATTTGCAAAAACTACAGTTCCCACCGAGAGGCAGCACTTCTCCTTTGTTGAGTGCTGAGAATGGATCTCTTTTGATATAACATTTTTCTTGATATACGAGGTGCTTAGCGAAAGGCGGTTCTGAACCAAAGTAGTCATACTTTTCATCCAAAGAACAAATGTAACATTTGAACTGTCCCCCTGAGTTTGGCTCGCTTTTTGAATTTCCTATTGCTGCACCACATTCTTCCTTCGTACTCGGTTCCTTCGTTGTTCCAGCACTTTTATCCATCCTGTATAAAAACATCAATATCAATCTTCACAAGAAAAAAAAAGTTTAAACAATAAAAAAGTGAAACAAATGGAAAAGTAGTCATACAAATTGAAGACCGAAAGAAAGTTGTTGAATAATTAAAAACTTTCAGAGGAAAATTGAAAGAGACAACTATAGTCAATATAATTTATTTCTAAACATTCACCCAGCATAACAACAATTATTTATTCAGTGCTTTTAACAGACAACAAAGCCTCTTTCTGAGATTCCGGCATCCACCAGGAGGGCTTTAGGATCCGCAGTGGAGCATTTTGTATGTGTAGCGATTCTGCTTTTAGAGCCTCGGCAATCCTCATCAGTCCCAACCCGAATACTTTCTCTCCTGTCCTGAATTTGCCCACGGACCTTCCCTTTTCATCCAAAATATTCTCGTCATACTTAATGTTCTTTTTTGGTTCTTCACTGAAAATCAGCGGCATCAATCTTTTTCTCACAACTCCGGTGTGATGTGTCCTCGCAGTGAGCTCCTGACCAATGTAACAACCTTTGTGGAAACTAATTCCATGGAGGTAATCCGCGTTTATCTCCAACGGCAGAGCTTTGCCTGGCGGAAAATCCTCCACGCCCTCTCCAACGCCCAACTTATATCTGTGAGTCTTATAATTGATCTGACAATTCGAGTTTTCATTTTGTACCCCTAGGTGTTGTGAGATCTCCTCCGACTTGACTTCATTTTGTGCAAGGATTCTCAACCCCAGGTCGGGCAATCTCGGATCCTCATAGACAAGAATTTTGTCAATTACTTTTCTTGATTTGTTATACTGACTGCCGCAAGGAAAGATCTGACCTTCGAGCTTCGAATCGGTTTTTACTTTGGATTCCTCTGAATTTATCGTGGGATTGAAAACCGTCCAGACTTTAACCTCTTCCTTGATGGGTCTGATGTCGACTTGTTTTCTCAACCTATACATCGTCAGATGCTTCTTCAGATTCGGTTCAATATTCGAGTCGCACTCGAGGTAGAATAAGTTGTTATCCTGAATCTTGTAGATCACTGTTTCAAACATGACTCTGCCTTTGATGTTGAGAAACAGCGCATAGATGCTAGCATTGCCATCTTCGAAAAGACGCATATCATTTGTCATGAGTCCTTGAAGAAATTCGGACGAATCTTTGCCGGAGATTTGGATTAATGCTCGACTTTCCAACCGCTCTATGTTTTGTTGTTGACTTCCAAATCGATGACTTTGGCTTGAAAATCTGCACCCTGCCAACCGGAGCAGAATCGATCTTGCAGAAATCATGTTTATTCTTCCAGATGAGACGATTTTCAATACATCTTAGGAAGTAGAAATTATTTTTGAAAGGTGACAGTTTGTAGGTTAGAGTTGTTTGTAGAATTGAAATGAGTTATCGCAAGGTTGGTACTCACTTTTTGCTATTTCTTGGTAACAATTTTTTTCATACGTAGATAGTGGAGATCAACTTTCGCAGCTTGTTGATTTGATTGTGTTAATCGTCGTTTGGTCATCGAGAGATACGAAATTCGTCGATCGGTTATTCGAAGAGGTTATGTTTTGATTCGGATGAGAGTGTAATGGTTTTCTCAGTTATGTAAACTCTTATAAAAGCAGTTTTTTGATTGTTGAAAGATATGTGAACTTTTCTTTATTATGATTTTTAAAAAGTTCGAGTCCGTGCCATTTTTTTAATTAATTTGGCTTTGTACTATACCGCCAACCGATTCTAACGCCATCTAGAATATTCTAAGTTGTTTAAAGTAAGTTTTAAAACTTGTAATTATAGGTTATTAGAAAGATTAAATTTTTTATTATTTTAAATAAATAAATAAATGGATTCACATCAAGTTAAATCCTTTCATTGTTCTAGTTCATTCAAATTGTTTATATTGTTCAAGTTCATCACTAACAATCAAAACAAAACAAAAATGTTTAGAATACTGATTATTGATCAATTGAAGATCGAAAAGGTCGATCTCGATTGTTTACAAACAATTTTTATTCTTTTCCGAATTTGTTCGAAATGAAATGTCGGGAGACTAGCGCCTCTTACAGTCTTTTTCTGAACCATCCACTCGTTTCTGTCCGAGATCAGCCGAAGAGGCGAGTTTTGAATGCGCGCGAGCGGTGAATGTCGTCTTCACGGTTAATTCTGGCTCAGTATTCGTGGCGCGTTAGACGAGTAAACACAGAAAGTAAATCTGATATCGGATCTCGGTGGCGATCGGTCAAGATCTTGGGAATTCGCGCGGCAAAATCACGCGACTAAAAAAGGTTAACAACAGTTGACATAAACAAAACGAAACAAATCAAAATAAACCAAAACAAAAAAATAAACAAAGTGTTGGTCGCGCGTCCGGCGCCAAATGCACTTGCGAGTGCGGCGAGCGATAAAAAAGGATACGAAAAAGAGATGATGTTCTGAGCGTAGGGCATTGTACGTGCAAGCAGTGCGTTCGGATTGGTGTTCGTCTGTTGGTGCGTGTGTGTGACAAAGACGAACCCAACGTTTTATGATGTACACCAACGGCTACGAAGTAGATGGTAGCTGGGTGCTACGCATCTACGTCACTGACCTTCAGGTCGAGCGGAGTCTTCGGGTCAAAGGCGAGCTGCACATCGGAGGTGTCATGCTCAATTTGGTCGAAAATCTTGGTAAGTCTGCGAATGTAAAGCCAACTGTAAACAGCTCGCAACTGTTTATTCTCTGCGCTCAAACTTCTAAAGTAAACAAAATACACTTTCAAACAAATTAAACAAGTAAACAAAAATTGCAGTTCAAAATGGTGAAATTGCACATTTTTACATTGTGTGCATTTTAAAGTTGTAAAATTGTATTTAACACATGCTCAGCTACGAGGTTAAATATTCATCGGTACAGAATTGCGCAAATATTTGTGAGTAAAGCATTATTCGTTTGGACGCTTGATATTCATCCATTATCATATTCAAAATATTGAAAAATGTTCGCTCATCGTCAAACAATCATTTACATGCTGGCATGATGATTTGTTTGAATACTAAACAAACGTTTTTGAGAGAGAAAAAAAAAAGGGAATGTTGGTTCCCTTTTAAACGCTCATTCTCATGTAAATTAATTGGTCCCTCATAACTTATGATTTTCATTTTTTCTCAATATTTTCAAAGTTGTAAATGAATAAATTTCAATTCCCTCTTGTATGTTTCATATTGGAATCATTTTGTGGGTTGTTTTTTTGTTCTTCGAGTTTTGACTACAAAGGACAATAACGCTCTCGACCTTGAGCTAGCTATGAAATAGTGCACGTGCACTTCACTGTTAAAAGCGCAGCTCCTTTTTGATAAGATTACAGAATGGGAATAAATTTGATACGCCGCCGCGTAACGTAATAGCGAGGAACTTGACAACTGTCACTTGGTACGCAATTATTTAACGTATCACGCAATTCGTATTCTCGTCCACACCTACATAACTTCATCTCATAATTAATTTTTCATTTCGCTTGTGTCTTCATTTGTGAAACATATTTGGACATCTCGCATACTTTTCAATCCAAAACTTTCATTATCATTTCATAATTAGTTTCATTTCTTTTTTTCTTTTACCATGCCATGTTTTTTGGTTTTTTTTTGTCCTGTATTTTCATACTTTTTTATTTCATAGTTGTTTTTTTATTCCAACATTGGTTGTTTTATTTCAAAATTATATTTTATTAGCAACGACTGTTTGGCCGACTTGTCGAAAAACCTCTCAGGTGCGTGGAGGCAAAAACGGAGCAAGTAGGCGGCACATCGAGGTTAAAAATGTCGCACACTGCGGCGGAGCAACAAGTAGCAGGATTTGAGTATCGTTGTTGGAACGCGACCCCGAGATAGTACGTGGTCGCTTGTAGTCGAGCTGGCCCTCGCGGAGAACATACGAAGAAGAAAAACTGGACGCTCTCAAACTAGTTTCGCCATAACATACGCTCCTGGCCCTGTATATGAGACAATCTTAGCATAAAATATGTGAACCTTTCGTGCGTTCCTGAAAAGAGATTTTCGCTCACTGATTCTCAGTTTCATATATCGCAAATGTCCAAATCATGTTTTCCTCTTCAATTTTTTATATTAGTTAAAAGTTAATTTTGGTTAGAAAAATTTTTATTTCAAAATTGATTGACTTGTACAAGTGTATGCAACTTTTGAATGATATTCTTAAAAATTGCTTTGGTGGATAAATCAATATCACAGTTTATTTATTTAGCTACGAGATCTTTCAGTATCATTATAATGAAGAAGTTATGTAAGTTGTAATATATAGTTGTGGATTATTCACTTATAATAATTATATATTAATTTTATTCGTAGTAGTGAATCCTGGAATGTTGTGTGTTCATGATCTGTTAATTAGATATCTGTACTTATTCAGGATGCAACTGGTGAATCATCACGGCAAACGACTCTCACAAAGAAATCATGTTCGATATTGATAACGAGGGTTGTCAGATAAAAACGAGTTTTTTTGTCGTCACAAAAATAAGTTGACTGGCAGGATACAAAGTATAACACTTTGCTGCAAGCAAGGAAAAAAACGTTTGCTTGTTTTCGTTTCGTTTTCCTTTGCTTCTGCCTCTGTGCTAGTCAAGTAATTATTATTTATTGTTACCATGAACAAGAAGGCAAATAAGATCTTATTCATTTAGTCTTTTTCACTTGACAATCAATGCAAAAAGTCACAATTACTCTCTGGTTTCTCACATTCAATGGCACTCGGGTTTGAACTGCATTCTTCCATTGCGATAAAGTGCATGACTTTAATCAATACCTCTTCTCAGAGACGAGACTTCTTTGAATTGTTTCTTTGTTTATGGTATGACTCGTTTAATTTTTAATCTTAAATTAATTAAATTGAACAACTAGAAAAGTATTAATATATATTAATGATATTATTGCACATCTCAGCTTTTTTCATGGTACAATTTGTGTGAATATAATTTATAAAAATTCAACAAATAAATAATTGCATAAAATATTCAAAAGAGATAAGAAATTACATGATTCAGAAAAAAAGGAAAAGGAAAGAAAGAAGTTTCGTTCCAAGCTTTTCACTTCCATATTAGTTTCATCATTGTGGTCTCACAAAAGTTGTCCAATCATCGAGTAATATCCTTAATGCGGTTTTGTGCTACTTCACTACTGTTGACTCTATGATCAATGAAAAAAAAGACCTCAAAGATCAAACCAGCATTACTCTACACTCATCGAGATTATTTTATGATACCTTTTTCTAGTTGATGAATTTTCTTCTCAATTCAATAAATTGGTTTTAAACACGAGAATTCAAAACAAACATTTACAAATCAATTAAACTAAATTGAATCTTTTCTCGTATCAAAACAAACCTTATCAAAAATTAAAAGAATCTTCAACGCTGCCTGGAGAAAAAATAAATAAGTTCACTGGACTGATAAAGGATTAAAACGTTTCCGGACTAAAAATAAAATAATTCTGTTATTTATAAGACCAAGTTTCAGAAGGATTTATAAAGGTCATTAAAAATTTAATCGCGTGACGTCACGCGTTGTATTATTTTTAACTTGAAAACAGGGGTAATATACAATAACAAATTCATTTTCATCTTCGAATATTTTTTCCAGATTTTCATTTTTAGTCATTTTTTATCTTTTTAATATTTTTTTCTTAGAATTTTAATAAACATTATTTATGCTTATTCATATCTCGACTGTACGAATTATGATTTTTCGTTTCTTTCATAAGATTGAAGATACTGTTAAAATAACTCTGAGGAAAGCGGGTTTCTTAATAGAAGCGTCAATTATTTGCCTTATCTTCAGCAGCATGTATTGCGCAATTCACTTTACCTTTTTTTTTTCATTTACGAAACACATAATAAATCAATGCTCAAAAAATATTTTCATTCAAACGCCGCAGGGACGAAACTTCGTTGTTTCCCGGACAATCAATTTTTTGCCTTAAAAAAAGCATGCCGTACGGATGCTTTTATTATTTTCTTTGCAGGATTCGGATGATCGTTTTATGTCTTATGTTCAAAGTTCGGCTATATATTAATCCGTATTATTACAAAAAATTCTCGAACTGTTAGTACAGCTGGGTGCTATTTCAATTGGCAAACAAAATTGTATCCCCAACTTGTGAAATATACAATTTCTTAACATTTGAATCTAAATTAAGCTTCAAATTGAGAACAAATAACAAATAACTTGCAAAATTAAAATAATAAGTCAAATTTTGTTTTCATCTCTTAACGTCCAATGTTCTTCTTCTTTTTCTTCTTCTTTATTGGCACTGGACTAATTGAACATCCTTCTGGCCATCAAGCGATAAATATATAGAATAGAGACAACGTCCAACGTTGATTTAATTTTGTTTTCCTGCTCCTTAACACTTTACTTCTTCTTCAATATGGCTGCCTTTTTATAAAGACGGAAATAGGTTAAAAAGAGACAGAACTATGAAAAAAACGAATGTAAACACATGGAATAGTCACATGACCCATCACACAATCAAAGATTGTTCAATCCAGCGATCTGATCGGTTGATCTTACACTCATGCTGATTCGTGCTGTTCTAGAATTAAAGTATTAATGATCTATCAACAAGTCATTCAATATTTGGCGATTGAAAATTGTTTAATGCTCAAGATAAAAAAAATACTAAAATACAAGTTTTATACACTCTTAAACAAAAGATCCCTAAATATTAAACAAATGCAAAAAAATTGAATATTTAAAATGAACGTTGAATCATACAAAAAATGCAACCAATTTAAATACTGATAAAAACGACTTTACTTGCAGACGCAACGTGATTTTTTCAAGTTTTATTAGCGGCTATAAATATGCGGAATGAAAAAACCAAGCTCTCTCGTGCGCCGAGTAAAACGACGAAAAGACAAGATATTGAGTCGCGTAAATATGAGAGTATTTTTATCAGAGCGTCTGAAGGATGGGCCGCCTCCGCGGGCGTCTGTCCCTAAAGCGATGACGCTGTTGTGCGCGGTGAGTGTTTATTTTAACTTTTGGAGCCATGGCGTCGTCGCAGCTAGGGCCGCTTCTTTGTGAGCTCGAAGGGCCACTGTTGCATTCCGACGTGCTTTCCAAAAGCCTTCCCTGGAATTTCGGCTTGGAAGTCCTAATGGCCTGTAGGACATATTACGTCACTTGATGTATCTGAATTAAAAAGCGAACACAGCCGCACACTTCTGTCTTCAAGAAAGAATTTACACTACACGCTTCGCGGCGTTCTGTTTGTACAGTCTGTGACGTGCGTTCGTGTAACCCATACTAAGAAATGCAAACTGTAAGGGTGGCTCCGTTACATTATACCACACTTAGTGATATTACTTCCAAATATGTTTGCGATTTGGATTTTGGAACTTGGCATATAAATATACGAGGGTCGATATGTCACGATCACGCCAAAGATCAAGGGGAAAGGAAATTTGGTAGAGGAAATATATTGCATTTCAAACGAAAATAATTGTTTTCTCAGAAAAGTGATTTTTTTTTGTTTTTAACTTGAGAGCCCTCTTGATAAATATTTCAAGCCGAAGTGATGGCAAAATGAAACTCAACAAGCGACGAACATAAAAAATAAATATGCATAAAACATAATCGGCTTGACGAGGCAGTTTCGAATATTATATTTGTGTTTATTCGTGCATATCAAATGTATGAAAATTGTAAGACCTTTTGATTGATCGTCAATTGAATAGTTGCAACATTGAATGTTACATCGCGCAAAGTATATTCAACAAAATTGTTCAGATACTAAATCATAAAACACTGAATTGTATTTTGAACAACTCATAACACGAAGGGTTAAACCGTCCGGTCGAGCATCGGTGCGACCCTCGATTAAACAGGCAACACTCTCCCGTGCTTATGCAAACTAGAAAACACACCGGTATTCCGAATGATTTATAATTATGACATCTCGGCGATGTGAAAACATGCGTGGTAATAACCCCCACGCGTCATCGACCCACGGCTGTCTCAAAACTTGTAGGTCTATACATAAAAGCATGATTTCTCTGCCAATCAATTTCTTGTTCACGATTTTGATTGCAACAAACAATTCAATTAGGACTAAAAGCCGGTTCAATTGGCCATTGAGCGAGCGCGATTGGCCGATGATACAAATCAAAGGAGCGAGAGTGGCATTCAATTGCGCGTGATAAAACAATATACAATGTCGGCAAATATAAGAGCGACGAGATGAATTATGGGATGTTGCTACTTATTCCATCAAGATAGCCAAGTGGTGTCGTCGCAAAAGTTGCGCGCGGGCAAATTTATCGCCGTAATTGTTTCGGCCATTTTCATTTGCGCGCATCAGAACTCATCCTTATAATGTGCTAGAAGTTCTCCACGTGGCTCATCCACAAATTTGGACTTTAGGAATTTTTAGACAACAAATTTTTTTGTTTCAAAAACTACTTTTTTAAGTCAACAAAAGTATCATCTGGGTACATCCCTGAAGGTGACCCAGGTGTCGTTACCCGGCGCTGAGCCACCTGTAATGCGTTACAGAGCGATAAGTTGTATTTTTCGCGATTTTCCGTAGTTTTTTGCACTTAATTATTTATTGCTCGGAATGAGCAACGCGGATTGTTATTTAACAATATTCGGGTTTATCTGGGTACATCCCCAAAGGTGTTCCACGTGTCGTTACCCGGCGCTGATTCAACAATAACATTCTTTGTTAATGTTTATATAAATTTCTGTTTTTTTTTTTTTTCTCGTAGAGAGTTAATTTTTGAAAAGTATTTATGCAATTATTGTTTTTTATGTTGAAATATTGTTGTTGGCTTAAAAAAGCAGTTTTTGAAATAAAAAATTTTTTGTCTAAAAATTTTCAAAGTCCAAATTTGTGGATGAACCACGTGGAGAACTTCTAGCACATATCCTTATATATCTCTCTTGCATTTTGTCATCTTGTTTTTTTTCTTTTGTGTCTACTTTTTTATTATTCATGTTACGCGATCGCGATATCGCGTTGACATTAGGCCCGCTGTTTGCATCTGAATATAAATATCGCGCCCCCACTCGTTTACAAACTTAATCTCCCCAGCAGTTGATAACCTTAATGGTGTGGTACACGAAGCTGGGCATAAGGCAAGAGAAGATTCGTTTCTGATACGCCACGAGGAGAAATCTTTTTATTATTATTATTTTTTTTTCAGATATACGCGGGTGAAAAATCACTTTTTCATGTAGCTAATCGAAAATATTTTATCAGAGTTATGATGAATCGTCAAGGAAGTAATGATTTTTTAAATGGTAGCAAGTACAAAACATAGGTAGATTTTTCTTTAATCATCAGATTCTATGTTGCTCTATTATAAGTGATAAAAAAAACACGTGATTTGAGATTAATGAGGTGATTTGCAGTGACAAATATACCTAATTGGTATGACAAATTCTTTCGGACAGTTTGAAGTAATCACCTTGATCGGTTGGAATTTGCAATAAAATTTGAACGACCCAATCGCGGCAGTTTGTCGTTTCGCTTAGCTAATACGAGCCGGCCGAATGGAAATAAAATGCATCCCGATTGGATCTTCCACGTTGTTAACGTGGCGCGACAAATTATAACGACCCGACAGAGTCTAATAGACGGCCGCATGAAGAGCGACCGGAGAGGGACAATTTGCTCGCGCCATTATTGTTTGAACACCGTTTCGTAAAAAAAGCTGAAATGTTATTAATCGAGCCAGACGTGCATGTTTCGATCGTCAATTGCGCCGGGCGACGTGACGCGTTTTCTTGTCGATGAGCCCACCAAAGCCGGAGAAAGTTCGCCTTATATAGATGAGGTCTTGTGTTTCTGGAGAGCAACTTTGAAGCGCCGCCTTCTGGCCCTCTCGCTCACTTGCACCCACGGGGCAAAAGTTTTGCTTTGCCACACTCGATTGGCCCATGCATCGCGCAAGGGAGAAAACTATAATTAGCGATGCGAAAGCGTAGGCTCATTTGTACGAGTGCACCGCGATACGTCCTATCAAGTTTTTACCGTTATACTCCTCTCATGAACACATTTTGCGCCTACGTCATCACGCGAATTGTTTAATTACCGTGACTTTTGAGGATGTACCAGCAACTGGAATTGGCGTAACAATTTTAAAATGATGGAAATTCAATTGAAGGAAAAACATTCGGTGATTAAGTTTCAAACAAATATATTCACACTTCTGATGAATAATCATTTTGTATGCTAAACATTGCGAAACATTTTAAAAGTTCTGGCTGATGATTAAATTTAGTCATATAAGATTATTGACTCTTTTTTTGTAATTTATTAGTTGTTTGCAAAAAGCAACTTGAACAATTGTACATGTCTTTTTGTACTAATATTCAATAAAAATAAAAGTTTCCAATATAAAAAGTTCGCTCATCATCCGACTGACGATGTTTCTAATTTGCTGTCGAGATTGGTGTTGCTGGTCGTCAGGCCAATGAACGTAACAGCTGATTACTGCAACGTAACTTCTCTATTTTCCGTTATCGTTATGTAATTAAATCTGAAGTTATATTAGTCTAGCATGCGCGCTAAATGCGGGATGATAAACTCTGAATGGAAGACTGTGGTTCAAAGTTAATTTTTGTTTAAGACAATTTTCGCATCAATGAATTTCGTTTGATAGGATAAAATGTGGCTTGTACGAGCAAAGTTCTCAGATAAGGATAATATATCGAGTTCAAAAAATGCTACGAATCATAAATAAATAAATGTTATGGTTTATGTTATATTGAAACCGGTAAAAGATAAAGCTCTAGAAGTAATAGAAAATGTTTTCAACTTGAGTTACAATAAAGCACGCAAGGGAAGAAATTATGCATGTCTACTGCTCTTTGCAGAAAGATAAATTATTTTGATGTTATAGACGTTACGTGTCTCTTAGTCTCTGACTTGAACGGTGACTTACAATGTATTATTCGTGAGCGAATGAGTGAAATCTTTCCGTTAAATAATAAATTGTGAAAATTATATATTTCTGTTATGAAAACTCTGTGTAAAGCAAATGGCCATGAATTATATATATTATATGTATTAATAAATAACTCAATTCTGATAGCGTGGGTTGTAAATTTACGATTTATTTACAGTACATTTCATAGTCGATCGGTATATGCAAAAACTATAGATGAATTACAAAAGTTTGCCCAACTCAATTTGCCTTTCGGATATTGGTAGTTGTAAAACGAGGCAATGATTAAGTCCGCTTCTCCGAGAAAGCTGGTATGGCGATATAAATTTAGTTCCAGTCGATCCTAGATCCCGATAAGTTGGTGTTTTTTCCTAGCCTGCAACATGCCTATACGAAATTTCAACGCGATCGATTGCGTTCGGTTGGAAAAGTGGTCTTTAGGTGGTAAACTTAATCACTGAGTTAAAAGCCAAATGCTGTTTAATCTAAGAAACGTTAGTCTCGATTCGACTCAAGTGGCGTTTTAAATGGACTTTTTATAAAAACGCGATTTATTTTCCCAGGCCAACTGCGCTCAATTGGGCTTTAATCATAATTACATTCTCGTTTATAAAAAAGAAAAAAAAAAAAAAAAAAAGCTTGAAATCAATTTCTTCCAACATCAACAATTTTTTATCAGTCAATCAAATTCATTTGTTTTAATTTTTCTGTTTCCAAAAAAGTGTCTGTTTTTTTTTGTGCGTCATTAAAATTAAAAACAAAAAATACATCAAAACGGCCGAGGTGGTGTCAAGCCCGAGACAATTTATTGGCAGTCTAAATATTCCACTGATGGCATGAAAAATTTAGTACGCCGAAGCGGAGGTAATATGTGAGTTCGTTGGAACAAGCTACCTTATAACGAAGTTAACGTCAAACGTTTAACTGCGCGTCAGCAAACGTCCATTAGGTGCATTCACGATCGCGATCTGACTACTGATGAAGTCCTGATGGAACTTTCATTATCATGTATTATTGTCATTGATATTTCCACGCCAATCAATCATCCCCTGTTGCTAATTGGTCTTCCACTTTCTGGTGTATAAATCTTCATTATGTTTATCCTTTATCTTTCATATACCATCACTTGTTTGTATAGACAAAAATGAATTTAAAAAATTAATAATATGATTATCATTAAATAATAAACATAATAATATTTTCGTTTGCAATAACTTTGCATACCCACAGGGACGAAAATATAAGTCAAAATATATGTGTATTTTATATTTTTTTTTATAGTGGATATATATTTTTTTATATTTTATTTATATAAGATATATTTAAAATATATTTGAAAGTATACTTTCGTCCGAGTGGGTAATCATAAAAAAATGATCAAAAATCAAAGTATACAAATGTTTTTAAGCAAAAAGTTTTGAAATATCTGAGTGAAATATATTTTATCAATCACCAAGGGAACATTATATGAAATAGTTATCATATCTTGTGCACATGTGACATGTTAAATTTTTTAACACGCCACAATTCCCAGTAAACTGAGAGAAAATCGCTGTTTTATATAAAAAAAAAAAAAAAAAAAAAAAAAAAAAAAAAAAAAAAAAAAAAAAAAAAAAAAAAAAAAAAAAAAAAAAAAAAAAAAAAAAAAAAAAAACGAGCGTTGATTTCGTTGCGTGTGGGGACAAATTTTCCCGCAAGCTCAGCGCTCTTTTACTTGTACGGAAGTCAAAAAATTCTGCCAGCTGGCGGCATTCCAGACGACCGACATTGCGAAAACACGTACGTCGGTTCTTCTTACTCTGCCATTGTGTCATGGATTTTTTTTTTTTTTTTTCATAAACAATGAAAGACGTTTATCGTTGACTTAACAGTTTACGATCGTACAATTAATAACATTTCATAAAACATTAAAGTTTTATCTTAACGCAAAAATTCGTCAGAATGATAATTTTCCAATTTATATGTTTGACAAATAAGAAAAGAAAATTTCTAAATGGAAATAGAAAATTGTGAATAATAAATGATGATGAAAAATGTAAGATACAATTGTTGAAAACAGTCACATGCGAGTTTTATACGCAACGCGCAAAAATGGGTTAAATTTGTGTAACGTCACGTCGTTGTATATTTCAACACGCGTGCAGTGTGGTGTGCGTGGCGTAATTGTGTCGATGCGAAATAAAAAGAATGTCATGTTTATTGTAACAGTGGCGCTGTTGTTGTTGAGTGACCCCTGTGGCCTGAAAAAAATCACCCAGAATTGATTAATTGAAGCACTAGGTCTCTGCTTAGACCAATTAAATAATGACGTTCCGTATGAGATATCCGTACAATTATTTTTTTCAATACCAATTTAGCTCAATACAAGTCGCCTCTTTCATTTGAAAAGTCTTATCAAAAAACCTATACTCATATTAAAATATTTGTACCAACATTTATTACGTTCAAAATAATAAAAACAAATTAAAAATAAAAGATTAAAAACATTTGAAAAGATACGTGACTAAAAAGACTTGTTACTAAACTTTTTCTCGGGAGCATGTTAGAAGATGCAAATTGCTCTACGTGACATTATGGTTTTTCTCTTGGCAAAAACATTAGCCAGACAAAGATCAGTGTGCGGATAATGTAAGATCCGTTGCAAACAATGATCGTTTAATAAAACATGCACATTTAAGTGAGATGCAATCAGAGCCCTGACATAGTACTAAACGACGATTTATATTTTTGTATGTCCAGCAGCGAGAGATTGACAGGGTTCGGGGTTTTTATGGACGTCTCGATTCGTACGGCTCGAAGCCAGATGTGGTCGATCAGGCCACGTCTAATAACGTCATGGTCGATTACCCGCCGAGCTAATTAGCATGAAGTAATTACTTCCGAAAGGCGTTGTCTTTACACGCTCTTCGCAGTTCATTAGGTTTGGTGTTAACTTAATACCTCGATTAGTTTAGGTGCTCAATTCAAAAGTGTTGATTCAAACCTGGCGGTATTTTTACAATAAAACCGATTTTACTCAGAAAAATTACACGATTATCATGTTTGCGAACAAAAATCAGCAGATAAAAACAATGTCGTTCGAACGTCGATAAGGAAAATGACAATTTCGGTTATACCTATCTTTTTTCATTATTTATTTTCGGTCTTGCGTGCGTGGCACATGATAACGTGACTCTTATCAGAATTAAACAGCGGATCGAATTTCCCAGAAAGGTAATTAATTGTGCATGCGAGATATGAGCATGCGATATGAATAATGCGATTTAATCGGCGATCAAGAATAGATATTCGATTTCTTATATCCATACCGATTGTGTCAGGATCTGACGATTGTCAAAAGGGATGATGACTCGGTGTGATATACGTGGTATCGTGTATCATAAATATAACCGGAGGTGAAAGATATGTTGCGTTACATCTCTTTGCACTGAGTTATGATAAGCTTTTTGAGCTGTGATAATTTTGTAAAACAAAAATTAAAAAATTTTAAAATCATTTAGTTTATAAATTAAAAACTACAAAATCTTCCATTTTTAGACATCAGTTTTAATCTTGATCTAATAATAATTCTTTTCTATGCAACAAAGTTTGTCATCATAGAAGATATTGATGAAGTATATATTTACATGATGAGACGTTGCACGTTTGAAAAAATTTTTTGTTGATATAAAAAGCAAATTGATTGTATGTTGCATTATTATTACTTCTTTTTGTTTTTTTTCTTGATCGAAAAAGGATACTTTTTTGCGTAACTCCAAGGTTAATAAGTTAATGGATGTTGTTATGAGTCACGTGGAATGATCCACCCTTAGTCATCGTTAAGGATTCTAAAACATGTAATCAAAGGTGTAACACAAATCGCTTTCGAATTTTGGGGAACTTGTATCACCGCCAGGAAACTCCGAAATACGAGCAACTTGTCACATCGTGTTTCACGGTTAGACTGCAAATTTTGTGACCGGGTAGGGTCACCTAATATCATCGAGTTAATACATTTTTGGAAATAGAAAATCATTATGACATTAATTTTGAATTTCATGAATCATTCAATTTGTCAAGTTATTTTTGAACTTTTCAAGGCTCATAAATTTTTAAGGTTAAAAAAACTCCAACCTCTTTCGATGAAACGAGGATTTTATACTTGTTAAAAAAAGCCTGAAAATATGATTTTGCTTGAACATCAAAAGAAAATCGGGGGAAAAAATATATAATAAGGGAGAAAAAATATCCCTACAAGGCCTAAACTACTACTTTGTAAAGTACCGTATCTAACCGGCTGCTTTACATAATCACCGGTACTGGGGCTCAAATTGGCGTTAATTCCGCGTTATAAAGACTTCTTTTTCGTGAACGCGGGGTATACTCAGAACGTTCAGGGCCATTAGCAAACGAATAATGACTGGGAGAGGGCAAAACGAGGGATTTTTGCGTCGATGAAGGTGCGGTGGCCGAGTCATCCACGTGGTAACGCTTTTATAAACTTGACAAAATGAACGCTCTCCGAGTGGTCGAAGGAACGCGTGTGTTCCGTCCAGTCATATGCACTCGAAAGCAACGAGTACCGTAACGGCGACCTTGCCTTCATATGGACAAACGACAACTATGTCGCGACAGCCACATCGCATGCTGAAGATTCTTCATCACTTCAGATCGCTGGTACTGATTTTTATTTCTTACCGCAATTAATTTGCACCCAACATTTTAAATTCCCTCCAAATTCTGTCACTACTGTGTTTTTGAAAATCAACTTATAATTTTCTTTTTCACTTCTTCTTTCAATGTTACATATTTTATACAGAAAATTAATTATTCTAAGATAGAACAAACAAAGTTTTTTATTTTTCGCTCAAGTTATGTTGATTTGAATGAAATAAAATTTGTTTGGAATGATTGAAATAATAATTTTGTTAGTTATAAAATAATAAAAATGAAAGAAACAAAGTTTGAGTAAAGGCAATCATGAAAGTCATAAACCAATAAGAAGCAGCAGGTTGTTCCACTTGAAACTGCAGAGCCCATCAAAAGGACTGAACAGCACATAATGATCTGAATTAGTGCACAGTTGCACATAGGCGACAAATTGTCGTGGAAACGTAGATCAATTGTGGGACACACGCGCGTTATAAAATTAAACGAGATTCGAGGCTGCGATTGAGGCGAGTTTGTAAATATTCAACGACAATCAACCAGAGAGCGTTTCTCCGTTCCCGGGATAACAGTACACTTGGCGTCGCACCGCATTTGTGCACTTTGTGAGCCGGCGTGGACTCGTCGATCGCATTGCATCACGCGGCAGGCGTTATAATTCGTGTCGCGCACATGCAAATTAACGCTTTGAGATGTCGCCCACAAATTATGCTCGCAGCCATGAACTACTTTCGTTCTAACAAACGCGGGACCCTTTTATATATATTTTTATCTTCCAATTAGCTCTTCACTAAATACTCGTTTTAACAACAAATATAAGAATCCTTTTCTTTTGCATACAAACATTCACGATACATTTTGTTTTTGGTCGTTTATTTTTAATTTCTAAATTTGAAAGGATTTTTAAAACTTTTTACCATTTAAAAATGATGTTTCAGTATTTTTAATTATATTTGTTAGTTAATCTGGAGCGATTTCTTTTTTAGATCGACATTAATCAGATGCGATTGTAGCTCGATGTTAGAAACTTGAGAATTAGTGATGTCAAGATGTTGAACAAGGCGCAAATTTTCTTGGGACGTATGTTTCTGCACAATGTCCGAACAAAACAAGAAAACGAGATGTCGCGCAGACGAGACGACATTCCACGGGGCGCAGCGATTCCGCAAAGATGCGCGTCGCATTTTTCTCGCCAGATGTCTCCGGATTGCGCTACACAGTCCCCATAATGAGCTCAATGAGCAGCCTCAACGCGTCGCTTTGGTGCGTGCATTATGCCCGCACCAGTCAACACTCGCACTCTGTTAATTTTATCAAAAATCTCTACGTGACGATAATTCCGTCCGATTTCAATTCAGAGTCGCGATTCAATTTTGGCGAGTTAATGAATTTTGGCTCCAATGCTCTCGGGTTCTGTCCCAATGATCGGTTTTTTTATCAGATCGAGAGAGGGTGGGGGCAAGATGAATCGCCGAGGCTGGGGAGAATCACGAGGGGAACTTTGTTCTCTCCCAATGGAGAGCACTTTGCATATGAATGTGTCATTGTTGATAGGCTTGAATGCAATTTTTGACGACCCTCGCGCTGTTTTCGCCCGGGCGACAAAGTTCAACACGCACGATTGACTGTAAGGAAACCTGTCGCGCTTTTGCTGAAACACAGGTGCCTGCGAATGCCCAACCGTTTAAAGCTCATCGTGGATTATGTGGGATTTATTTAATCGCGTTCATTTGATCGCGTCATGCGGAAATTCGTAATCCTTTTTTCGTTATTGAAAAAAATTGTTACGAGGGAGTGGAAGACAGAGGAAAAGAGGATTTGAAATGTAGGACTTTTAAGAGGGGGGAGGGAGAAATGAGTTTTGACATGGAACAAAGTGAAAATGGTTAATAAATTTAGTACGGTTTCACTATAAATAATATTTAATGGATTATAATTCACTTTATACTTGACATCCCAGATGTTACTATCCGGACCGCGAGTATTTGGTCAAACGCCAGGTTGAATTTGTGATACAATTTTATTATCTTTCACTCGTATATTATCTTGGCACCATCATTTTCTTATCTAATGAGCTACGGTGACTCATACTTTCGCATGCAATTTGTCGCTCCTGTGAAAGAAATTTGACTAACGCAAAGGATAAATCTTTCCATCATTTTTGCTCTTGCGCATGTTGCTTTAAAATATGCTAAACCAATTTGGAGTCATAGGGTGTGTGTGAGTGAGCAAACAAGTCGTATCATATTTATACAACATGAGAGTCAAAAGGATTGGAACAGTTCCCGCGCGCGTTTGAATATTCAAATTATGCCCGCACCGGTGGACTTGGAGCCAGCGGCACGGTCTTCGCTATGGAAATCGAGCGCGTTATCGTGTTTACACGTCATCACAAACTGTCGTGGAAAATGAGAGGTCGGGTGGTGTGTTTGTGCGCGCAAACTTTTGTGGCCAATTTCAGCCGACGTTAAAATGTTCTTAACGCCCAAGCTGTTCGTGACTTCCCGTCGTGTCTTTTTACAGCTTCTAGGCACGTAGCTCGTTTTGAAAGTTGCTTCCTTCCTCAGAAGGAGCTGCGTTTTGCTCTATCTAGGTTCAACGAAATCTCGGCAAATTTTATGCTTTGATCGGCTCCCAAAGTGGCTACCTTGTATATGACATTGATGTTCCAAGATGAAAATAAAAACAGCTTGGAATGAGAATATACACATTTTTTTTAATATAACAAATGTGGTTTTTAACACTGAATAATGCAAAAATTAATATTAGATCACATTGTCGATTGCAACATTATTTTAATACTCGTATTCAGCATCTTCAGGTATTGTAATAGAGCAAGGTGGAAATTTTGTATTCTGTAACATGCATTTGTTTTGCAATGGAGCACGTAATCGTCGACAACTAGATAAGAGTCGAGGCGTATGATGAAAAGCGTGCGCTATTTATAAGCCCAAGTGTTATTATGCGAAATGCGCTAAGGGCGCTAATATAATTGCTAAAGCACGCCGCGAGGGGGCAGCGCGGTTACGCGCCAACAACAAATAACTCAGCGTTGGTCTACGAACTGGAAATTAAGTTCTCACTTTAATGTCTCACACATAGCTCTAATGCACTTTCCTTAGTCATTTATTTGCGAGGCAAAAAAAATTGCTAATGTACCTTTTGATTGGATAAATATAGCCTTCAAAGTAAATAAATTTAATTAAATTTTGTTCAAAATTAAATTGGTATACAGAGAAAGAATCATTTTTTGTTCTTCATTTGCAATTTTGTTTATTTTGAGAATATATTCATATCTACATTTAAATCTCTTGTAAAAATATTTGCAAAAATTTGTACATGAGACAATGACGTGTACAATTTATCGCATGGTATAATTTTTCAATGCATCATTAAGTGTTTACTTATTTTTCTGTTGCAGGTAAGAGCAGCGATATTTAACATAAATCAGCCATTATTCGAAGAAGAAGAGAACGTAAGTCGGAGCAAATAACATTGAAGAAACGAAATGATTGGCCCTGAAGTGATCGCAATCAAAGGTCTTCGCCTTATATGAATGCTTGTTACGATTTACTCGGATTGTAAGGGACCGAATTGGAGGAACCGAAAATATCACTCTGCACAAATTGCTCCAAAATCAATCATTCAGGAAATCGTTTGCAATTTTTTGTTGTCTCGAATACTAAAATTAAAATTAATTTGTTGGAAACAAAATTGAAAACAAAAAACAATTCAATAATGTGAGACCAGAAATTGAAATAATTCCAAATAATTTTCTGTATCAAATCTTCTGTCGGTTTTAAATTGAGTCTTTGAAACAATCAAAGGCTATTCAGATGGTCAAAATTCTTTTGTCGAGCAATTGCGACTCGAGGTTCGAGAAGGGGAGGGAGGAGACCCTAATTTTATTTTCGAGACACGCACTTGCATCAACGAATGACAAATCTACATATTCACAATTATTGAATGCGGACGGAGCGGGTGTGACTTGCCCCGACGTTTCTATTATGTATGTGCGTATATTACGCTTCTTCAAAATGGTACTTTTAATGGTGTGCGAATAGAAAGTACAAGAGAAATGACAAACAAGTGTATTTGCCGTTACCGGGAATGTCGACAATTTGACGCGGATGAGCATGTTGTTTGACGTTTGATTGCTGTTAATCGATGTTACACGGTGCCTCGTAATTAATTTCAACGACGGGTCTAATGGATCTTTCAGTTGACGTCATCCAGACCACATATGATTCGTACAGAAGTGAACTCATCATCTGAAAAAAAAAAAAAAAAAAAAATACACAAACAAACAAATATATCATCTGAACAATGAACAAATGAACTTTTGGTTCGATCAGACATATTTTTGAATCCAATATTTTGTCTGTATCGAAAGTTATGTTCAAGGTGAGCTGGATTCTGAAAATTTTATTTTATTGGAAACGTGTTTTTTGATTGATAAGTTAAAATGTATTTCAGTTTCAGAGAGTAATTTATAATCAACTTATGGAGTCATCTTCATTCATTGATGAATCAATGAAAATATGAATACAAAGCTTGGAACCTGGAAGTCTGGACGTTCCAGTGGAGTAGATATAGATATATCCGGAAATGTGATGACCTTCGACACCAAACGGTCGTGATTCGTGCCTTGTCAGATAACTTGAGCAACGTCTTCCTTCATTGCAATTACGCGTTGCTCATTAAACCCGACTGTCCAAGAAGGGAACGATTGTACCAACTTTGGACCTCGCCGACCGCCAATTTGCTCTCTCGCGATGACGAAATTGCGCAATCGACCGGCACGAGTGAAAAAATTGTGAATTGCTTGTCAGAGAGGAAAATGTTTTATTAGTTGCGCAAGCTGTTCTCAGACGAGATAAGGACATTCCGCGGGAAAATTTGTTTTTGTTTCAAGCTTGATGGGCAAACGTGTCGAATTGTAATGAAGTTAAGTAATGGAATTGAAGTGAAAGTTGAAATTGAGTTAGAAAGGGTTAATTTATAATGGTGTTGGTTACTGATTTTTTATTTAATTCGCGTCAAATTTCAAGTTCGTTAAAATAATTAAAAGTTTTGTTTTTCCACTTGGGATCGAGAAATTTATTTTAAGAGTCAAATGGATTGTAAACATTCGGTTCGAATTGATCGATAATTTATATGACTTCGAACCGCGGTGTATTAAGAATATGTCTTGCAAATGTCTGGGATGATAAACTTTGCTGACGGCTTCGAAAAGTGTATAAGCAAACTTTAATTTCAGACTGAAATAAGTGCGAAAGAGTTTATTTTTAATCGCACTGAATTAGAACATTACACAAACTCTTCCCGAGTTATTGTTTCACCGCTAAATGTAAAACAGTACAAGTCGTTCCTCGAATTTTAAATGTTGTTTCTTTTTTATTTCGCATTTGTGATTTCGTTTAGTTGTCAGAATGTTTTACCGTAACAATTTTTTGTTCCTAAATTGGTATGAGATTGAATGACATAAAACTGAGTAAAATTGTAAAACACCGTGCTCGCTGTTCCAACAATATAATCCTGGAGATAAACCACAGTCGGATTCCGCTTGATGATCATTCCGATTATACAGACAAAACATGGAGCCAGTTGCGGTGCGATATTCCAAACAATAACACAACGAAATGGGCGCACAAATGCCTGCACGTATCTATGCGAGCCGAAGCTAAATGTTTGTCCTTAAGCGCGAGTCCGCAGTCGTAAAGTCGGCTGGCAATTTTCAAGACTAAATGGCGGGCAACGTGACGAGTCCGCCATCTGCGAAATCCTGCTGACGACGTCACAGGCTATGTTTAAACACTGTCGGACGACCTACGCGTCCGCTTATGTGGGATCGCTCCTTTTCTTTACTTTTGCCACGGATTCGTTACGCGAGAGAGAAGCCCCAGACGGAGAGAGAGAAATACAAAAATAAAAAGCGAGGAATCGTATGGCAATATTTAAGTGCGTGAAATCATGAAACGGGTGTCATCGTTATGAAACATAACGATTGCTAAGTTTGTTTTATTGCAAATCACAATTCAATAAAAACGGATTGGTAGAAGAAAAACAGAACAAATAAATTGTCGACTATCATCGTTGAACACAGTTTAAATCTCTTGATCACATTGTTTGATTGAACACAGAGTTTTTGTCCTTCAATCTTTTGGAATTGTTTGTATGGTACAAAAATGTAGCAGGCCAATTTATGACTTTCCAAAGCAATCACAATTGAGGTCAGAGAATAAAACTCAATTAAAGCGGTCTGCTCAGTTTAGGAAACGACACAATTTTGCGCCAGGCTTGCTCTGCCCCTCTCATGTTGCTGTTTAATTCCAGCTGCAAATGGTTCTAATTTTGCGACTCGGCGTGAAACATGCTGGCTGTGCGGGTGTGCGTGTCTGTTGCGAGTCGCAATTTAAAGGTGAAGGTCGGGTTCGGCGCGGTAACGTTCCCAAAAAGGCGCGGTGTTTGGTGAATTTATGTGTCCTTTGGTATGTGACTCAGAAAACAGCCCCCACTGGTCAATTTATGATTTTTGATTAGACACACGACCGCACGGCCATTACGTAAGACTTGCCTTCCGAGGAGGCTGACGAAAAAGATATGAATCTTGGAATCACGAGGAATGATTCAGCCGTGAATGAGGACGTGGAAAATCAAGCCATTTGTTTTCTATGAAATTGAAAGGCAAAAAAGAAAAAATACAGCAAAAAAATTCGAATTCGTATTTTAGCTTTTGTATATAAAAAGGTTGGAAGTGTGAAATTGTACTTAGAATTACAGTTGTTTTTAGAAGCAACAGGAAATTGGATGCAATTCGCAGCGAACATGCAGCAATAAAAGATTTTAATGTAGCCTAAAAGTTTCAGGTTTCATATTTCCTCTTTAAACTAAACAAGATTCAAACTAATTTCCGCAGTGTTGTTAATGGAAACAACACGCAACGCGGAAGTGCGGAACAATTGGGTGGCTCTGAAAGTCGTTTTCGGAAAAGCGACAGATGGCTCACCGAGAGTAACGAGACGGAGCTGTTACGGTTGGACAAAGGCCGGGACCAAGGAAATAAGGGTAACTGACCTCGCCTAGACGTGTAATTGTTAATCTCCCGTACACGGGATACCGTCGTGCGAATAACAAACGAACCGGCGAGATGTTAATCCGGAACAATGGGCGGTGCAACGGACTCCGCAGCGCTAATGCGACCGCGACTAAATGCTAAGCAGAAGATCAACCTAATGGATTAGTTAGTCAAAATATGGTGCTTTGGGTGCAGTCTTGGGAAAAATCAATTGTCTTTGAACTCTGAGAACGAAACGCTAAAATAAATTGAAAGGTAACAAAAAATGAAAACAAAATGAAATTCATCAAATTGATAAGAAAATTATCAAGTAACAAATTGCAAAGTAGCCACTGTCTAAAAAATTATTTTTTCGCATTTCATCATCAACACGTACATAAAAAGATTATGAGCGAGAAAAAAAAAAAGGTTCCAAATAAACAACCATTTGAAAGATCAAAATATTTGAATGGCATAATAAAATGATAAATCAGATTGAGAAAAAAAATTCTTATCGATTCAGAGCACGAGTCCTTCGAGGAGCACAATCGTGGCGTCAGTTTTGCAATGTATTTGAATAAGAATACGCGAGTACATGTTGTTAGCAAGCACGTGACCGGCGGCGCGCACTGTCTTTTGCGATCGCGGCTGCGTGCTCCTTAGATGGCCTGGGCAAAGTCAAAGAGCCTTGCGATTACGCTTGCGACATCGTCCATGCATTATGCCGCTCTTGTTTTATTTAGCTTTTTACATTTTATTAGCCATCCTCAAGAGCGTCTATGAGATCAGTCTGCCTTTATGCAGAGTTCATATTTTCCCAGGATGAACTGGAAAAAGATTTGCTGGGAACTTTTTAAGATTAATTTCCGGTCGCTGGTACAAAGTTTTTATTTTGTTTTAAAAAGAAAAGATAAGGAAAGGAGGGAATTGAAAAAAAGGGGTGTAAAATGTTGCATGAAAATAAATACAGTGTGAACTGCAAAGATAAGGTAATAACTCAGGTAATAATTACGAAAGGAGTTCAGAATCGGATCGAACATTATATTGAGATTAAATCACAATCTTCGTAAAGGGTATTTTTAGCACCTGACAATAAAACACGCGTAAAGTCGATAAGTGTCTGACGGGTATAAAATACACCACGGTTGCATGTTTCTTTTAGCACCAGTACTTAGAGACTATATATAGTAGAATCATTTGTAATTGAACACTCATATATACAGTTTTTTTTAAGTTAAGAACTTAGTTTAAAATGTCATTACATTATGAGTTTGTTTCAAGAACAATGAAAAAGTTACAAAACAACTTGTACATAAGAAACAATTTTATTGGTTTTTATGGATGATGAAACCATCCCCTAATTGCTGATGAATTAATATTTGATAAATTCATTTCGTTCAGTTGAAATGAAAAAAAAAAAAATGGAAGAAATCTGAAAATATTCAGATGGAATAATTTGTGTTCAAGCTTCCAAATTAGTTCATTACCAGTCAAGATTCGTTAGTATAAAGAGCTCGAAGTCATTTTCATTTCTGAGTGAGGGACACTTTGGCCATAAAATTTGGCCTCACGATATTACGTTCTTAAATAGTGCGAACGCAATCCCACGGTAAGATCGGTTTTATCGATCTCTCACCCACACGATCAACTATCCTTGTCGCGGAACATCCACATAATTTTTGAGTTCCTCCCACTGAACGTGAAAAGCTAGACGCGTGCGTGTCTTGCATGTGGGCGACGCCAGTTGGCTTCTCTCACTGCCTGTTCCCATTCACTCAGCTCTATACCTATACTCTAGGAATACGTGACCATTCATGGTGCTTTCTCTGTTTACTATGTCGCGCCAACTCGAGCGTATTATCGTTATCTTACTGTGACTTTATCAGGCTGACATTTTTTGTTTCCAGTCCCAGAGCGCCGTTTTGTATAAACTCGACGAAAGGTGCTAAAACACTTGTCACTTAAATCATATTCTTTCGTCCAACTTTCAGCCTGTTAAAATACACGATAAATAACCGCGACTGAAATTTATTGCTAAAAAATTTGGACGGTCTTAACATTTTTCTTCATTTTTGTTTCTTTTTTTTTTTCATTTTGTAAAAGTTTTCGGTTACAAAATTGCTGGACTGGTGAAATATATTCGAATTTAGATTAGATATAAAGATAGGGGCACAAAATCTGGCGCCGTTTGAATTTGAAATGATTCAAAACCTACTTATAGTTATTACAGTCTGGCGTTGGTGAAAAAAAATCAAGAGGTTCGTAAATTGTGGGAGTTAATGGCTCCTTTAATAACGTATCGCGCGCCAGTCGACTATTTTATCGCGCGGAGGCTGATATCGAAGGTTTCCACGTTGAGATTCGCGTTGGGATTTTATGCTGAAATTATGGACTTTCTCTTTGTGACATAAATTTAACTACGATGTTATTTTTATCAAGAAATTTTCGAGACAGCTCGGCCCCGACAGATCCGAGATTTCCTTAGTCATTCAATGAGGACTGATGTGTATATTCAGTTTCATGGAAATCGAGAATGGAAAAATGTAGGAGTGTGATTGTTGATATATTTTCGTTTTAAGTTCATCAAAGAAATGATTTTAGACAGAAAAAAAATACGTCGTATGAGAAATTGGCTTGGTTTTTTATGGGAGAGGGTATTAAATTGCAGATGATGCAGAAGTTTCGTTACGCTGAGAAAACGTATCAACTTTTGTCGTGGCGGCAAGACTTCCTGGAGCCACATTTATATTCAAATCCACTTCGTGATAAAGGGTTGGCGATGCAAGATCCTTTTGTATAGAAACTACGATTAAATGATAATGATGTAGGGACCTACAAGAAGGGGCCTTGGTCTCTTTGAGCTGCACTTTTTTCCCCTCAATTTAACCAAGCCAAGAGCAATAAAACTGGATCTAACTTAAATTTCTATGAAAAATTTTAATTCGTGTTATTTATATAGAGAACAATTTTTTGCATTATCAATTAATTAATTGAAAAATTATCGTTTTTGATTATGAAATAAAAAATATTATAGAAAAGCTGTACGAAAATGTTCATAATTCATTGAAATACATTATCTTGATTGCAGAGAAGCAACTGAAAGATTTTCTTTGCATAATTAATAATACACTTTGTTGCTCTTTCTGACATTAGCACGCCTATTAGAATAAATCAAGAACTGTTATGTAATCGAAGCCGCCGTCATAAAAAGTGATTGGATATTAATAATTAGTTTTTATATCAGATTAGATTGGCCATTACAATTTGTTTTTCAACCTTTTTTTCAATCATTTTGAAAATGTGAACATTTTCGTCTATCTGAGACGAGATACACAAATTAAAAGTTTAATTGAAATACATGAGAGATTGAATTTTGACACAAAAATAATGACACATGCAAATTCAACAAAAAAGTAATTTTTTAATTGATTTTCACATCGGTGCCCCAGAACCCTAATTATAAGTTCCTTCATTAAAGATTTTGTACCATTTTTCCTCGTACATTAGTATCTTGTTTTTTCTTTTTGAAAATATGTGCAATTTGATAAATCTATGACATTGAGTGCAAGGACTTTGGCTTAACTTTCACGCCTTCGCAGTAATTGTTGATTTTTGTGTCTGACAATGGCGGTGCCCAGCATAACGTACATGTTTTGTAATTTGCGATCGTTCGACGAAAACGATAGAGCGCGAATAAGCGCATATGTATATGCGTTGCAAACCGGTTCGCCTACTCCACATTGCGACGAAAAAGAAGAAAAAAGATCTTTTACTGTGTACACTGCTGTCTGCCAATCTGTCTGTATGCACCTCTCTTGCGCTCAATAAAAGTAGGTGGTAATTGAAGCTTTCGCGACTCTCGCTATGATGGATATCACTTCTCAAAAGCCGGAAGAGCTGATAGACACTCTGTCCCTATCGTTCAGCTTATTTATACTTATCTCGAAGAATTGACGGCGTTGCAATTCAACCGCCGACTTCCTCTCATTGTCTCCTGTACACTTATTCACTTGATCGATTTCACTGTGAATAAAAAGTGGCGAAGATTTGATGGGTACTATGTTTTACTACTTGTCACAAACTTTCATTTTGCTTGCCACTTTTTTTTGGTCTCTTCCATAGCATTGTCTTTGGATTTATTTTTTGATTAGTCTGAACAAATTATGTAATGGCTCGTTACTCACAGTATTCACAGTATAATGTGTTTCACTCACAGTGCAAGTGCGATTAAAATATGGACACTGCAGGTTACGTCAGAAGACATCAAGTTTCCTAGTTTATTTCGCTCGACCTGTTTAATGCCGCCATCTATGATTTCCACCAATAGCCTTTCTTTTTTACAAAACAGTTTTCGAATTTTGAGTTTAAATTATCAATATCTTTTTTCGCTTGTTCTACATTTAATGTTGTTCCAAAAAGTGGAGATTAAATTTTGTATTAGTTAGGATTAGATTCGATTGACTAATGGTATCGTGAATTTGGAATGCAAGAAAAAAAGTATAACTTGTGGGTGTAGACTAACGAAGTCCATTCATTTCTATTTTTTATCATCACACACAACCTCGATATAGATTTCAAACTGAGGAAAACGTATACTTCGAAAAGTACTGCGTTAATCACTGTAATCCAGAGCTGTTGCAAAACACGAGAAAAATTCTCGAACAGCTTGGACAAAACTTTGATAAACTCTCTAAATAAGGAGATGAAGAACAGAAGGAATGGCCATTTTTTTATTTTTGCTTGTAAGCTCTAAATGTAAAAGCAACCAATTTTGTATTATCTGATATGATTATTGATTGATTTTTAATTTTTCTGTTACAGGTAAGAAATTACAATGGGTTTAGAGGAAGTCAGCGGAAAACTACATGAGTGATTGACGCACCCTCTCAGAGATTTGATCTGCAAATGACAAGTAGTTTGGCCAAAGCAATTTCCCTCAGTTAATTTCACTTTATGCGCTTTATAACTACATTTATAATACAAAGTAAACTTGAAATTAATATCTGTCTGGGATGAAAAATCATTTTAATTACACACGTTAATCCAAATTACACATGATTAATCAAACTTTTCAGCAAGTTTGTTTGTAATCAGAAAAACCGATATTTTATGTCATAAATAAGTTCCGTTTCGCAAAACAAGGGCATTATTCATTAACATAGCAATGAAAATATATTTAAGACCAATAAAAACGCGCCGTCGTTGCGCAATGCAACGTTAAATTGTTAAACGCGTAATTCGTTTAATTGATGATTTGTCTATGACTGGAAACACAAGTACATATTACAAGTGCCGCTCAGCGTTATAACAAACTTAACCTCGAACTTTCGCAATGCAAATGATACATATTGATAAATCACTTTCTGGGCAATCAATCCAATGAATCTATAACCGACATTCCCCTTGTCTTTTTTCGCAACTTAATGGCGCCTTGGATTGCGATGAATGAAGCCTTTCATTTCAGACTCCTTACCGCCGACAGTTCTCGTCTAATGTTCAAACGTACGATCTCGCCTATCATGAAAAATTTTCATTTACTTGCACAAAAAGAGCGGAAAGAAAAAAAAATGAAACACTAAGAAAATTGTTTGCAAGATTATATCGAAGAAAGTAGAATTTCGAGTAAGTTATTTACGACCATCAGTTGGCTAAACAATGATTAGATAATACAAAATGTTAACATTGACTTTGAAAAAGATCTTCACTATCTCCTTTACAATATACTGCCGAGTTAATCGTCCTTATTGTTTTTCCCTTCCGTTTCTGTCTGTTCGAATCACGCTTCTCTTGCATAACATTAAAGTAGTAGAAATGAGGGTGGCTACATGGCAGGGTCGACGTACGAGAAACGTTGTCTTAATTTATATACGGTACTTGTTTTGCGTCTCGCTTTTCTGGCGGCAACTATTCTTATACTGGCTGAAAAGAACCCTTCAAGTTTCGACGAGCAATCGTTCGATATTACACCGTACGCACTGAAACTGGTGTTTGTGTGGGCCTCACACGCAAGTCTAGACGGTAGACAAATTATATACCGCGGGGTACCATAAAGAGCATAATGAAATTAAAGAATCAAATCCAACGGGATGGACTTGAAATAACGGTGCTGGGATATAGTAGTAAACATCGCAAAAAGGTTGGTAGACAATTGAGCGTAAAATTTCGCCTTGCTACGGAAGATAAAGTGTTTCAAAGGAGGATATAAAAAGAGTCAGATGACTTTTTGAACGGAAATCAAATTGGGTTGGGGATTAAATAACGGAAGCGGAAGATGTTAGCGTGAAATCAAAGCTACGAAAATTGATTGAGACATCTACCGAGACGTCGTTTGGTCCCTTAAAACTTTAAACTCGCTTTAAATACGCTATCGTGATTAACAGTCTGAATGGGATTATTTATTTCATTCATGATCATTTGTCATTGATAAACCATCTAACGAGCACTTCCCAGCGTAAATATAACCCCGAGTGAACCTATAACAAAACGACCCGATTTGTCGTCAGTAATAACAAACCTTGCTTTCTCAGCCAAATCCATCTTTCATACACACAAATAGCTTTCACATATCAGAAAATCCCTTTTTTTCTCTCTCACTCATTTGCGACAAAAAGCGCTTGGCAATGAAAAATGTCTATTTTCATGTCATTTGTCACGTGTCGTGACGCAACGGACGAACAAGTGGCAGAAAAAAGCGCTGTCAGGCGTACCAATTAATGGCAGCTTGCGGAAGTGCGTCGCAGCGCCTCATTACCGTAAAGCGTTTTGCCATGAAACGTACGGATATAATCCCCCTCTTGCTTTTTTTTTTTCACTCTCTAGAGAATTTCATTTTTCCGTACACGCCATTCTAGCGAAACGATCGCCAAAGACTATTAAAATCGCGCGGCACTTTATTTGTATGCGGATATGTGTGCGGAACATTAATGTAAATTAAAGGGAAGTTGGGGGTCTGCACAATCGCAACATCCTCATTCGAAGAATGCAACACGAGTCGCTTTCAACAGAGTTAATGTTTCGATTGACGTATAGTTAAATGGCCAAGAATACGATCGGATGTTCTAATTGTGTATAAATCATAATGCATACAAAAACATTTGATATCCCAGCCGGATAAAAATGATGGAGGGAAAAAACGAAACCTCGAAGACTGTGCTGAATACATTTTTAATAAAGATGTTATTCAGTTTCATCTTTTATGAAAAATCATTGAATCCTGTCACTCGTCGTTTATTCACCGAGACGTCTAAAGTCAGCGAGTGTAAATGATTGGTTCTGAGTTACCGAGAAGAATAAATCAATTAAATTTATTTTTACGTTATGATACATAATGGAAGTTTTCGTATCATCAACATTTTTTTCAAAATGTGTTCAATAATAACAGTCAAAAGGAATAACAAAATTTGGTTCCAAAAGTAGAATCTAAACATGAATTAAGAATCAAAACAGAAGAAACCAAAATTTTGCCTTAAAAGTTTCCAAACATATCAAGGATGTCGAGTAAACAAAGAGTGAAATTTGACGGGAAATGGGTAAATACCTCCGTGTCATCGTATCATTATTCAAAGCAAACATCGCTAACATTTCGTTCGCCTCGACTGTCAATCAAGTCGTATATAAGTTGGTGGCATTAAAAATGTTAAGCTGCGCCGCCTACCCTTTTCGACGTTTCGTCAGGGGCAGCGTCTGAGCTTCATTTTGCAATCATAACAGTTATATTTACCGTGCCCTGCCCCATTACTTTGTAGGCCGTAACGTTTGGTTATGGCAGATTCTTTCTCCTGGTGTAAAACTGGGCCAAAGCGCGGTATTTATAGAAACTGAAAAAGGCGCTTTGCCTGGGTAGGGCTCATCGTCTGACTCGAAGATATTATTGGACGGACGGTACGACTCAATTTTGCCGTCTTTTTGCTGTTTTTCTTCCTTAATCTTTTGTTTATTCTTTCTCTCTTCAAACAAAAAGCATTCCTTAACAATTTAAGAATAACATTGAATACTGAAGAGCTTAGTAAATTAGGTTAAGTATCAGAGCATCTATTTCAGTGGTTTGAGCTTTATTGAAAGTTTCAACGAATGAAGAAGATAAATGTTGTCAATTTGTTCCCTCTTCCACTGTTCTTTGATATACCAAAAAAACCTTTCTTCAGCGGGAAATCAGTGAAAGGACGACAAGGAACCTTGATTAATTTGATAGCCGCAAGTCATTGGCGACAAGAACTACAGCGACGTTTCTGTAACTGAAAAACTTCCCCCAATATAGAGACATTGCGGGAACAATTTACAGTGGATCTGTCGCCAGACTGTCGGGTGATATAATTTCGGAAATTGCAACAAGCGCTTTGATGGTGCGAAAGCTGTTCTCGATTGTGTTCAAAATCCGTCGACAAACCCTCTTACCAGTTGAACATGGAGTTGGACACATGGTGGATGGTTCAATCTACGATTATATACCTAAAACCTTTCGGAGGCAAATGACAAAATGGTTGGACTTGGGAAAGAGTAGGATCTGCTGGTAGCAGATTAATGGATTTTTTTCAGGAGCTTTCGACAAAATGTTCGTGCAAATTCTACGCCCAAAATTTGAAATTCGCAGTGATGATTATCTTAGTCGTACCCTTGTTAACGTCACGACACATGCAAGGTACGATGACGACTGCACTCGACAAGTCAGATCCACGTGCCAGTCATATCCAGTTAAGAGTAACCCGATCTTGGTCGTTAACGCTAATGTAAACGATGGGAGGGGGGGAGGGAGGGGGGAGAAGTGCAAGTTGGCAGAATTGAACGATCAGCGAAATCGACTGAATTGACAAAAGCGATGTGTCGAATGAGATGTTGGGATTATTATAATAGGATCAATCCAGCGACTATCTTAATTAGGGGTGATCGCACGTGATGCTTCCATTTTCGTCTGTCAGCGCGTACAATGGATTAGGGGAACCGATATCTAAGGTGCCATTGTCGCTGACAACAGAACTGGAAGCTGGGATAAACCAAAATGGCGCACTTTTTTATCCAAGGGATCGCCTTTTGATCCCCCCGTTTGGTTAGGGCAATTTGTTCGAACATCAGTGCTGCCAACTGTGCCAATTCCTTATCATCCGATACTGCGTTTAATGTTGATTATTGCATTTTTTTACAGCAAATGCTCGATGATCTTTCACGACCTTCGCAAATCTGCTGAACTAAATGTAACGCTCTGTTTCCCCATCGGTTGATTAGATCTTTGTTCAATCTGCGAAAATTTATTGGCTACCATCAATTTTAGGCCTCTTATCAAACAAACAACTGGGTCAACGGCGCAATTGTCTCTATTCGTCCGAAGACCTACCCTAATTGCTCGAATATAACAATGGGACTTGTTCGTCATCGCTCACGGCTTGTTTAACCAAACTAATGAGGCCGGAACGAGACCCCTCTTTAAGAAAGAAAATTTTGTTTTTTTTTTTTTTTTTTCGGAAAATCATATACCGCCTTGTTTTCTTTTCCATTAAACGAGATCGAAAGACTAGTCCGGGATCGCCATCCATATTTGCTCACTTCAATCTGATACAGTGTCAATATACTTGAAGACTTTTGGGAAATTGAAATCGACCTTTTACGATACATCAATAAACGAAATTGAAAAGACGCTCGAACAGTTAATTAATTTCCGTGATTATTTACTTTTATATAAATTGTCAACATTATTCTAACAGCCTTACAATTGAAATGAAAGTTTTGTTAGATTGAAAAATGGGAATGAGCCTGCGCAGAATAAATATGCATAAGTAAAAGTGAAATCGTTAATCAACGCTTGTCAGTATAAAAATGTATGACGTTAGCGCGAAAGACGTCATTTTTTTGTAACCCGCTTTGTATATTGGCGGACTCTGAGTGGCATCTGTGTTAAACAAGCGAATAAATGTGTTTGAACCAGAAGTTTGCGCGATTGTTTAACGCGGGATGAAAAGACTCGCGTGGGACAGAGAAAACGAATGGACATTGTAAGTCGAATAACAGAGACGAAAGTAAAGATAAAGGGAGGGACGTGCTGAATAAATGAGCGAACGTTGAACTCCCTGTTGTTTGTCTGCTGAAACTGCTGGGTCGCGAAACAACGTGGGATCGACGTGTAAAACCAATTTTTATTGCTTTTTATTCATCGGTACGACGGAATTGTTAGTTTTTAGGGAAAAGATATTCGGCTAATGGGCGCCATTTATCTTTCGTTCAATTGGATTGCGCTGACTGTCGGGCTCTGCGAGAATTTAAATTCGTCGCGGAGTTATTTGAGCCAATTTAATTTGCTTTGCAATTCAATTGAGGATAATGTTGTTGATATTAAATTCATTCTCAAATGTTATAACCGCAATACACAAAAACGATCCAAATGAATGGAAGCAATTAATTTTATCGAATTATTATAAATGATGAAACAGCACTCATCGTTGCTAACAAAAAAAAAAATACGTATCATTAACAATTGCGTTTTACAATAACATACAAACAATCGTCGAGATTTTGCTTCTAAAAGCACGCCGCTGCTATAGATAAGCAGCTTGTCGGTGTGATATTCCATATAACGTCGTGCATGTCCTCCCCTGCTCTGTTTTTTCTCTCGAGCTTTACATGTCACGATGCGACAGTCGGCTAAAAAATGAGTCGTACAATATACGCAGTACAGATTATGTAAAGATACGTCCTGCAACCTTTCATCGACTGCGGTGTGGTCTCGCGCGTCGTGCCATTTAACACGCGAAAACGATACCCGCTGGGATATCACTCTGATAAAAATTGTCGCAATATGTGACCTTTGCGATGGAAAAATAATATTGTCACAAATGAAATGTTAATTAATATCTTTTTCCGTATAATTTTGTGTTTATTTAACAATTTTTCTAAATTATTATATTGAGAGTTGGTAGAGAAAATATAGTTTGTTTATAAAATACTGGTTTTTCGGAGTTGGAGTAAAAGCAATTTGTCATAAAAAGGGTGTAATTCCATAAAGTAGCGAATAATTTTGCGGTGAGGTGGATATTTATGAAGCTCTGAAAGGAGTCGTGAGGGACACACCCGGCCGCATCGTGAGCAAAAGAGGGTCGAACGAAATCAATATACATATGTATATATCGCATTGCATCACCGTCGGCGACATTGGGAAGAACATTTTTTTGCAAATACTAAACTTTCCGCATGAAAAGAAATTGTGCAAAGCGAATGTGAACGACTTGACGAATATCATCAACAATCGTATTTTGGTCTTAGACAAAAATAAATTTTCTTCTTGTTGTGCAATAACAAAAATAACGCGGAAAAAATTGCAAACAAAATTACTAAACAAAGATGGTTGATTGGAAATTATTAGAGTTTGAAAATAAAAATAATAAAAGCAATATAAATTTGAAGAGGGTTCCCAACGTGGGTGCAGACATATTTTTAATAATATGAAAAAAGGAGCTGAGAGAAACTCGCTTTTTGGAGCAAACCGTTCATTAGGGTGTCACAAGGCGGAGTTCATGAGATCGCGAGCGACGTACTTATGAGCGATTTTCCAGACGTGATAAAACGCGGGCACTAAAAGACACAAGATAGTGTTCGCACTGTGCATTACGTGTGCGTTACATCCGTTAATTAAAGTTCGCAGAGCAACAGGTTTCTTATCGATTGTGCAACCCGAATACTTCTAAACTTCTATTTGAATATACGAATTTGTGAATGAGTAGATTCGTTCTCTTGCTACGCTCATTCATTCGTTCAGATCAGAGTGTTCATTTGTCTGCAAATAAATGTCACAAATTCTCTCTCAAGCAAACAACAAAAAAGTCACAAATAACATAATTCCTTTTTCTTATGAAAGAAAAGGAAATTTTTTCAAAATCATTTAAAGTTTTAAAAATAATCCAGCGAATGCATCCAATAAAATGTTAATTTCAATTGTAAAATTGCTTTCGATAATGAAAAAATACCTAAACGAATCGTTGCAAAGTTTCATAACAGAAATCATTTCTCATCGTGGCCATCACGAGAACTAAAGAAGTTCTTTACATTCACCTGAGATTTTTTCCCAGTAACTTGACATTTGATTGTTCGTTATCAGATAGACAAAACAGATAAATAAATTAGATGGATAAATTTCGATAATCATATTCGTGGGAAAAATTTGTATAATTCACCTTTATCAGATTTCTGTAACTGACCCTGACAATTTACATGTAATTATATTCCCAACATTGCAACTTATTTCCATAATCATTCTTAAGACTCTATTAAAAAATTTAAAAATGAAAAAACAAAAAAAAATTTCGCTGCAATATAACTGCAGTTCCGGTAATTGCTGCAGTCTGCGATATTTGTACACTTGGTACTCCAGCACGCGTAGGATATATTTCGATCGTGGCAGATGGCGTGAACTGTGCCGTCCCAAGCGTAAGGTATTAATAGAGACGCGGGCGTGCAAATGCGCGTCGCGTAATCCGGGCATTGCCACCAACGCGCCAGAACAAAAGTGTTCGATTCAGGGCCTGATGCACGCCGCCACCGTTCACCACATCTGGTTGCGGTTAAATCGCATTCAAACTCGTTGCTGCAAACCAAACGTCAACGCTCGATTGTCACTGCGAACGTATTTTAATTTCAAAACTCTTTTATTTGTTATCAATTCAAACTCCACTAATCCACTAAAAAATATCCGAAAATGTAGCATTTTCTTATAGAAAAATTTTGTTCTCTCATTTTTGACTTAAGAAAGTCACCTTAAACTTTGATAATGCAATTAACATTACTTATTTTTATTCCAGTTTTATAGACAATTCGAACTTTGACAGTTTCAATTTAGCCAACCTTTGATCATCATTAAATCATGATTTAAAATTGATTATTACAATTAATTTAACAGATATGTAAATTCGAATATTTTTGTTTTGATGAAATATTGTTAAAACGTTTAACGCTCGAACACCGATTATATTAAACGGACGGAACAAAGGACTTTCAGAACGATCGAATAAGGATAATTATGATTAGCTCATTGTCAGCGGTATTTTGACACGGAGCCGCGGTGTGTAACAATAAGTCTATTGAAAATCGTTTGCGCATTGAACGGGGGGTACCCCTTGAACACATTCGTCGAGGCTCAATCCGTCCGCTTCATTGGGCTAGGAAAGCCGGGAAAGCCTTGAGGGTTGAGTCGTAGGTTGACGCTCGCGCGTGCGCCCCCGTGTTTGTTCTCTGTGCGTGCAAGCCGGGCGCTTTGCCAAACAACGAGAGTGACAGCGCACTCGAAAACCAACCCAACGAGTGCTTATAATGAAAGTGCACTCTTTCTCTTCGTTTTTCTCAACGCCCGAGCTTGTTTATTTTTAAGTGCGCGTTTCGCGGCACTCCACAATTAATTATAATGCACGCTGCATCCAAATATATATAATCATACGCTGCTGGTTCGATTACTTCTCGAATTTTGGAAAGTAACGGTCGTTGGCACCGGTGTCACAGGTCATTGGAATTATGTCAAAGGTTAAGAAACATTGCGGGTACCAGTACATTCGCACCGGTTTTTATTTTTCAATCCTTGAAATTGTTCCAAAATTAGTTGTCTTCAGTGGAAATAAAAGAATTTTTTTCTTATGTTTGTAACAAGTTTTTGAATGCGTTCATTGTTACATTTAAGGGGATACCCCTTGGGGTTCATTTATAGAATAAAATAAAAGAATAGAAATAATAATTTGTTTGTGGCACATTTTGTGAACGCGACAATTAGCAGGCACTAATCCATCGGACAAAACTTTTCCGACGAATGAATTGTTTTCAATGATTGATAAATAGGGCCGTCATTCCATTGAGTTCTTTCAATATATAGATTATGAATTATTTAACCTTTCCAATATGGAATGAAGACTGCGCACAATAAGTCCACAGTTCATAAACTACCTTCTTTGTATAACTCTGCATGTTTATGGGTTGCCAACTTTTCGCTTCAAATAAAAAAAAAAACTCTTACATATTTATGGTCTTTTCTATTTTATTTGACAATGAAATGTGCTCATCATTGTAAACAATTTTTGTTGCATCTTTAATGGCGCTTTTCATTACTGGAACTGAAATAAGGAACTAATAAATAATAAAGAAATAAAAAGTATCGTTTTGGACTGCCTGAAAAAAAAGTTTTACTTCTTTTTGTGTCCCGCATTTGTGACATCAAAACTCGCCCGCTAATCTAGAAACGCAGAAAAAAAGTAATAGAAGAGGGCAAAACCCACGCAGGAAACAATGTTGGCCTACTGTGTGCAATAGCACGAGAATTAAGACGCCACAGGGGTCGCGCGCTTTTCACTTCAAGAGGCGCACGCGAACCCTCCTGTGGATTATTCATCCGGGCGACGCTTAATTACGATTTTTGCTTCTCTTGCTGTGCCACTGGGTCATTTTCCCTCCTGGCTTCATGTTTCATGCACGGGCACTACTCGAGCCCGCTGAAAACAAATTAAACGCAACCGTGCACGCGGCTTTCATTAGACTTTGCCTTCTAGACTTCTACAAGCAAGTCAAGAAAGAAGACTAAGAAAAGAAATTGTTAGGCTACAGTTTTTTTTACAGCTGGATTGTGCTTGGCTCGAGTGTCTTTGTCTCCCACAATCTCTTTAGGGTATTTAGTCGGGGTTCAACAAACCCTAATGACCATTTGAGTATACAATGTTCTTATCATTAAACATTTTTTCCATTCAAAAATAACTAAGGAAAGAGAAACAGAAAAATTGCTTTGATTGTAAAAAAATGACTTTTCAAACACAGAAAATATATTTTGAAAATAACTATTTAAATATAAGAAGCTTAAATATCTTAAAAAACATTCTTTTAATTTAACAAGTTTTTTGGAATTATCTTAAAACAAGTATTTTACAATAACAATAATGACATTACATTAACAATAATGAGCCTACCAATTAAAAAAATTGAATTAGACGTGGACATAAATTAAATTTAAATCACCCAACAACTTAGGGACGACGTCGTGATATGAAAAAAGTAACACTTTAATGATCGTATAACGGCGCAATGATACAATCTGTGTCATGCGAGCACGCAAATGTACTGGAGCCCCACCATTGCATAGAATTATCTCAATTATCGGCAGGCAGAAGAGCAGTTAGTCACAAGTTAGCGATGACTAAAGCGGAGCATATGCGCTCCCTAATGGACAGGCCAAAATTTCATGAAAACCCATAACCGTAAACAACCATGTGCGCGCCACTGCATTGTGCACGCTGATCCGAACCCTAGGACGAGCTTGGCAGCTGTGAAAATTGAATGTGATACGTGGCCCCTCCCAGAACCCCGCGACAATGAACCACTTTGTTTTTCTCTCCTCGCAAAATCGACCATTTTCTTTGTCCGGGAAATCAACATTGTGGCCACTTGAGGAAACGACCAAATTTTTTTTTCAACCTTGAATAATCATCGGGCTTGATTTCTAAGTTCGAGTTCAGATTGATGATGAGAAGTGACTTTTGAGAGGGATAATTTCAATGGAGATGCTGTTTTCATGTTCGGGATGTCTATCATCCATTAATAATAATAATATATTTATTTCAATCATCAAAGACAACACCAGGGCAATTGAAATCAAATCTACTACATGGAGAGAAAAATAAATTTAGGATTTTAAAATACGACTTGTAAGAAGAACAAATTATTTCTGTTGCGTGTACCCATATCGGACCATTTAGATTGGACAAGAATTTTTTACGAGTATAAAGTAAATCTTTCGAGGCATATTAAATATGCAAAATTGTGGTGAAGTGCGTTAGTTTTATCCGATGCTCTGTACGCCATTGACAATAAGGCTTTTGTGCAAACTCGGCTGAGCCGTGTGTAAGACTCGAGACGGTGCCTTGAGAACCCGAGCCCTTGTTCTTTCGAGGGTGTCGGGTAGCTCAAGGGTTTCATCCCTCCGCGTTTGTACACACGCACGCGATACACATGCATTTAGCACGCGTTTTTTTTTCTTCTTCTTCGCTCGGCTTCCACTTCGCGAGAGTCACTCGCTACTGAGTGACGACCACTGTGTACGTACAAAACATGTTTTGTTGTCGCATGAGGAGTGTCCCGGACGACGCACTCGCGCCTCCTACAAGACACAAAAACATATTGAAAGCCCCGCAAGAAAGCCTTGGCAAAAAAAAAGATCAAAAAGACGCAGAATAGCACATTGTCTTGGAAAACGTATTGTTCACAAAATGCGAACAATATCAACACAACTCTGTCTTTTGATCGTGATACACACCATTTTCTGAAATTACGTTTTCTCTTCTTTTAAATGGCTTTGTCACATTTAAACGAAAAGATAAATTTTTCTAGCTGTCGATAATTGTCACAAAGATTTTAAATTTTCATTAAAAGTAAAATTAAAAACTTACAAAAAAATGTAAGATATATTTTAAAACAAAATATATACATCAAAGATTGTATGAATTAAATTCGAACTTTCAATAAAGGAATTCAAAGAAGAGTTGATGAATTTAGTTTGATTTCAAAAGGAATTTATAATTTGCTCTTTGAGATGATGAACGAAAAACGGTTGCCTCAAATCAAAACCCAATAAATAGAACTTAATTAAACTCGAAGTCGAGGCTCAAAGTCAGGAGAGCTTATTGACTGAAAACAAATTGCCTCGGAAGAGAATCCTCTTGGTACAATGAGTACTCAAGATCAATTGCTACCAGCATGTTGCGTCACAATGTTTTTTTGACTTCCTGCGCTTTTCTTTGGATCACGTGAACAATGGCGCAGTCGAGGACATGCGTCCCTCTCGGCATTTGACTCGAATTGCGCTTAATGACAAGTGAGTTAATGGCCACGAGATAAGCTTGCGTCTCCCGATTTGGCATCTTGAACTTGTCTCTTTAACTCGACCTATTTCTGACGTTTGAACCACGAATAGTATCTGAATCATAATTTTAAACCAGCTTGTTAAATAATGATGCAAAACTAATTATATTTAATTCAATAAATCTATAACACGTTCGATCCTCTTATGAATGTACAAATAAAGTAATTAAGAACTTGTAAAGAAATAAAATTGAAAAAACAAAATGAAAGGAAGTATGAAAAAAGTTGAAGATTAAAAATGATTGTGAAAGTTTGCTCATAAAGAAAAAAAACTGTTATCAGTACTTTTGAGCCACCCCAAAAAGCATATTCAAACAAAGCGAGGAAAAAGAGAGTAAATTGTTGCTTAAGTACAACAACCACCGTGTAAACTGCGAGGCTGCAAAAACCGTGAAAATCACGTAGCGAGGGTGACGCAAAGGATCTTGAAGACGCGACGACGTAAAAGGAGAAAAATGCCGGCGTCCCCGTAATAAGCAGGGTCGTTAGCTCCGCGTAATTAAACACCGCGAAACTGTCGTCTCTCACGTGAATTATAGTGCCTTCGGGTCATTTTGTCTCGGAGTTTTGGTACTCGTCTTACCTCTGCGTCTTTCGAGCTCACAAATATGTGCGATAAATCAGTCAATTATTAACAGGGAGGGTTCGATGAAATAAATTATTTGAAGCCTGATTGGAGTGTCCTTCAATTTTCTTGCTCCTCGGTTGGCGAGCTGATATTGTTTCTTTCTGAGAGAATGTTGTTTTCAAATTAAAATAAAATACCAAAAATGACGATCGATTCAATTGATATAATCAATTGAATTGATTACATTTGTAAATTAGAAAATGTAATAACACTTGATTGATAATAAACTCGATATAATTGAAGTTGATAATCATTTGCATTGATAAGTTAGTTGAAAAATGCACAAAGTGATGGCGGAACTGAACGTAATCACGATCGAGCCTTGAGGGATCTGAAGTGAACATAAAAAGCTAAGATGGGAAACTAGATGATGAATAGAATAATTATAGTAATTGAATGTATTGCAGATATCCAGATAGATTGGTCGGATCATGCACTGTGGTGGCCGGCACGCAATCTATGGCTGACCAGGACGCGAACCACGTTGGACCAGTATGGCGTTGCGGCCGATGCCTTGCTGTACTTCACCCCGATGCACAAAACCTTGCGCGTGCAGTTACCAGATATGCGCTACCTCGACTGCAGGGTCGACTTCTCGGTCAAAACGTTCAACGCTGTCATTAATTTGTGCAAAGAACTTGGTAATTATTATTTGTTGTATCAAAAATAAATAATATTATACAAAGTTGTTCTTTTTTGTTACAAGGAAAAAAGCATATAATAGAAAATTATACAGAAAGTGATGGAAATCGTATTTCAAATTACAGGAATAAGACATCCAGAAGAATTGTCATTTTGTAAACCACTCGAGCACAGTCACTTGAAGCACAATCTGAAGGATCATCCAGTAAAGAAGAAAATTGAAAATCAGAAAAACGGCTGGCACGTGCCAGCTGACACAAACACATTTATCCCGGTTAGTCAGAGTCCAAGAGGCTCGACTGGCAGCTTGGACCAGAGCAGTCCGTTCATGTGTGCCCCGGTCACACCCAGTAGTAAAAATCACAGTACCCCTATCAGTTCTCCTATCTCGGTAAATGTTTATTCACACTAACGAGCATAAAGTTTGTATCACACAGATAAACATTTTATCATACGATTATCTTATGCAACTCATCAAATTAATAGTCCGTTTTCCAGTAAATTGAATCGTGCATATGATGCGTTATAAGTGTTAATTTTGTCTGGTGATGGATTGTAAATTAATAAATATACTTAACACATATGTTAAACTTAAAACTGGTTTTTATTCAGGGCTGGGTGTTATTGTTCTGGAGGAATAGTTTGTTTGTCTTTGTCAGTGTCGTAAATTTGAAAATTGAAAACATTTGTCATTCACGTTACATTTGTTTGTCTGTGTCGAAACGTTAATAAAAAATTAAATACTATAAATCGTTGTTTCGTATTGAGCCATTAATAATAAATTGTTCATGTGACAATTGCAGCAGTCCGGAACATGGAAAAGAAACAACAACAGTGGCTTCGGAAGCACCGGCTCGTTCAACGCAAACAACAGTACGATGAGCTTGGAGGCCTTGAACGGCGGATTAACAGAATCGCTCGCGCAAAGTCCGCCGACAATTTCACCGGAAGTGCGCTCAAAACTCATCCGACCAAAAAATCTCGTGGAACGTGCCCGAATGAACGTGGCCTGGCTGGACTCGTCCCTCTCAATCATGGAACAGGGGATACGAGAATTCGATACCCTCAGGCTCAGATTCAAATTCTACTCGTTTTATGATTTGAACCCGAAAACGGACGCGGTCAGGATTAATATGATTTATGAACAGGCTAAATGGCAATTACTTACCGAGGAGATCGATTGCACTGAAGAGGAGATGCTTATGTTTGCTGCATTACAGGTAAATTGAAAATAAAATCCGTTTTTTTATTACGTCTAAAAGGTTTTTTATAAATTTAATTTTTATTCGATGTTCAATCACATAATTAGTTTCGTTTGGTTAAAATGGTACTTATGTTTTTGAAATTCTGAATTTCGTTTCAATTTCGATTTTTCTTTCATTTGTGTCTGTAAGAGAGGGCTTATCTTCAGATGGTTTGAAAAGCATGCTCGCTTGTGTGTGTGTGTGTGTGTGTCACCTCTGTCCGTACGTCAGGATAAAGACATACACAAAATACTGAATAAAACTTTTGAGAAGCCAGTATGCAAGCTACTACCATCGGGGAATTTTTTCTTTCTTTCTAGATGGACTTGTTTGACTTTATCAGAGTGAAGAAAAGTTTTATAATAGAAGTCATCTTGAAAATAACCGAAAAAAAGGTTGTGAGATTGGCAGATAAAAATAAAATCCAAAGACTAATCCTTTTTTTTCCTAAACTTTTATATTTATTTCCTAGAAAAAATTTGATTTCCTGGTTCTACTAATTCTAACCAGTTTTCTAATTGAATATTTAAAAACAAATTGATAAACTCATCATGAAATTTCTTTTAGAAAGTATCATCGTTGCAAGACACGAAGACACGACACTTCATCGTAGATATAAACGACGAAACGTAATCATTTTCCAATATTTCATCGCGAATTGTCGGACGTCAGCAACTTTCAGAGTTAATAACCGCGCCTGTCGCGAGGAGTTTTTCATGATAAAAATTAACCGCTCATTAACTGTATCACATGCGCATTAAGTCATGTATATTGCTTGGTTCTTTTGTAAAAAAGTGAACTGTAGGTAATCGCATGTTCGCATCGGGCACGAGCAAAGAGCTACTTGTTCTGCGTTGTTGTTTTGCTAAAATGTCGACGCCCAAGGCGACAATTTACGTGCACAAGCAAAAGTGCGTGGATGCCTGCATGATCGGTCGCGATTATTTCACGCGTGATTTTGAGTCATTATGCATGTACGCGTACGCACGGACCGCTTTCAGTTGCGATGACATCCTACATTTTTACTCTCTATTTTTTCGACGTTGATTCGTTTCAAGGATCTGAAATTACGGCGCAACTCTCTTGAGTTCAAATTGAGTTACAAATAAATGGGCCGAGTCGAAAAAAGACAACCAAGTTTCACATTTCGTGAAGCTGACTGGAAAATTATACGCTTTTAGATATTTGCAATTTAAAATTCGTACGCTCGCTGTCATTATTGTTATTATTTCCAATTTTTTTCAAATGTTCATGCAAATTGACACTTTTCGTATTCATCGTGACTTTGTAATTAATTAAATTACCGGTAATTGAATGGGTTTGATTTGAATATGATTTTGGATTTGTAACAAAATCGACAATATGAAACAGCTACAAAATGGTTACGAAACGATTAAATATTTTTTATTTCAATTGCAAATTCGTTCCAAAATAACAATCTGATCTGAAATTATAATTCCTCATCATAATTTGCCTTAGATTTTATTTTATGTTATTCAAATTAATTGACGGGAGATCTTACCAGCCATGAAAGGTTTAATGTATACGAAACAAACCTAAAGATAATGAAATTATGTATGCAATTTTGTATGTAATCAGAATTTTGATCATAATAATAACGCAACTTTTGTTACTTTAATGTTTGCGCATCCTAATGGTATAAATTTCAATGGATATCAGCTGTATGGAAGCATTTTTTTTAGCTCTGCAAAATGTTTTTTGTGAACAATGCCATTGTAAAATTTATCTCAGGGAAAAAAAGTGTGTATATTGAATGGAGAGCCGTTCCGTGATAAATTTGAAAAGCAGTAAATATGGATTACGCAAGAATAGATTACATAACGGAACATTAATCTTGCACGAAGAGAAGATTAAAGGGGCCAGCATCTCCAATTTTGCAACGAAATTCATACCGTGAACTCACCCGGAAAATATTTTAGAATTTTAATCATCGTGCACATAATGATGCATACTTATTAATAAATAATGGCTTTTTCAAATTTACCGCCTCTCGTCATCTCCTGCCTTCAAATTTTTCTTTTCCTTTTTTCAAGTTAAAAAAATATGAATGTTCAATGATGATTGATAATATTGATGTTTTCAGGTACAAGTTAATTTACAAGCGAGTGTGCCACAGCCAAGTTATGAAAGCAATGGCACCTCGTCGCCTGCGGAGGATGACATTGACGCTGCCCTGACCGACTTGCAGGTGACCCTCGAAGGTACAAACATCAGCGATCGGCCGAGCGACATAACACAAGTGCCCGAGCTGTGCGATTATTTACGTTTCTTCAAGCCCAAGCGCTTCACTCTGAAAGCTTTCAAACGCTACTGGTTTACATGCCGGGATCTACAGCTGAGACTTTATAAATCGCGTGAGGACGTCAATAGCTCGGAGTCACCTGTGTACGTGATTAATATGCGCGGATGTGAAGTCACGCCGGACGTGCACCTCTTCCAAGGACGCTATGGCATCAGGCTAGAAGTGCCGAGTGCCGAGGGGATGTCCGAGATGTGGATTAGATGCGAAACGGTAAGAAACATTGCATGAGCTGTCCTGGGGCAAGGGACATAAGAGCCGTTCTATATGAGATTCGAAGAGATGGGATTTAGACACGACACGTCATGAAATAGGGATGGATTTATCAGCTTAATGAAGCGTGAGACTTGCACCCCTTATTGGTTTCTGAGTTTCATGTGATGAGTAATAAATTTACTCTCGGTAAACGAAAGATCGTTTTTTCTTTCTTCATATAATGGCATTTTTGAGCTAACTTTATTAGTTGCAATTTTTCTGACCAATTATTTTTCATTGATTGATTCGGAAATTGAATTCGGCAAAAATAAGTATTGCTTATTAATTTCATATCACGAGACCAGATGAAATTAACTATATAAATGTTGGTGAATAATTGTCATTGGAGAAAGGTGTTCATTATTAATAAAAAATTGATTGCAGGAACTTCAATATGCCAAATGGATGGCTGCCTGCAGACTTGCCGCAAAGGGCCGCACCCTCGCGGATTCCACTTATGAGAGTGAAGTAAATAGCATTACAGCGTTTCTGCAGCTACAAAGGCCAGCCCCTGCACCAGCCATTAATCCGAATTCCCTTGGTGATATTATACCCGAGGATTACGTAGCACCTAGATTTGCCAAAAAGTTCAAGGGCAAGGTAAGTTTAGCGTTTACAAGTTGTATAAATTGAGTTTAGGAAAAGCGTTTATTAAGTGTCATTTTTGATTTTTAGTTAGTGCAAAGGATTTTGGAAGCACATGCAAACGTCAAAGATTTATCTTTGGTTGAAGCAAAAATGAATTATATCAACGCTTGGATGTCACTTCCAGAATTTGGAATCACTCTGTTTATCATAAGATTCAGTGGTAAAAGTAAAGATGAACTTTTGGGCATTGCTAGTAATAGGCTTATGCGGATGGATTTGCACACCAGCGATCATTTGAAGACATGGAGATATAATACGATGAAGGTACGTTATAATGAAATGTGCTAATGTTTAAAATTATAATGATAATGATTTTTAAATTTGATTTCATTTTTAGGCATGGAATGTTAATTGGGAGGTAAAACACATGATGGTTCAATTCGAAGAAGAAAATATTATCTTTGAGTGCCGATCAGCTGACTGTAAAGTCGTCCACGAATTCATCGGTGGTTATATTTTCTTATCCATGCGATCTAAGGAAGCAAATCAAACTCTTAACGAAGAAATGTTTCATAAATTAACTGGAGGTTGGGTTTAAAATGTTTAACAGAATTGAAACATTTATTGACAAACGAATCTTCAGTATTCTATGCCATCTAGAAAGTTTGGATTTCCAGATAACACGCAATGACTCAAAAATGGCAAATAACTGAAAAAATGGAAGTATGAAAAAGTATCACTTGGAAATGAAAAGAAATTATTAGAACCAAGTGAAAGTGAGCTGCAGAATATCAAACTTGTTTTTGCAGAAGATTTAATTCGATCGAAACATAATAAACACTTATAATATCGCAAAGTACATGAGAAATATTTTGAATTATCACACAATTCAATTTTTTAGTAACTTGAAAAATCAGTTTTTGTATATAAACATTACTTCTCATCAGCACACCATAAGAGGTTTCTCTGCAATTTTATTTCATGCGATTTTTTACTGATGTTCAATATCAGTGCAAATAATAATGCGTTGATTGAAATGTTCAATTAAAACGGTATTTTGATTCGAAAATTTAAATAGGTTAAGTAATCTCTTAATGGAATCTTCGAAAGGAGATATATATATATTGTAAACCTGGAATCATTGTAAATGCAGACCTATTTTAATATAATTTAATATTAGATAAAATGATGTCGATTACGCTAATACAAGTATAAATTTGGATTGCATCAGAGTGTGGAATAATTTGAAGTATATAATACTTATCAAAACTGTTTGACGTTGAATAATTTTATCATTTAATATTACTGAAAAAAACCTAAAATCATTTTAGAGTGTTATACTTGTTATATACGTATGTTATATAATAATAAAATCAGGACAACACTAATATATAAATAACAATGTATTAATAACAAAGTATTATTTTTTTGAAAAAATCTTTTTAAAATAAAAAAAAATTATGGGTTTTATTTAAGATATATATATGTAGATTTTATAAATTTTAATTTAATTTATTTTTCATGGAGTTGAACCAAAGTGATAATTAGATATTCTAATTCAATCCAAATTTTTGCATGTTCATATTATTTTAGATAATTAATAGTTTAATTGTCTATACCTATAAATGAAACAAGTGCCTAGATTTTTGTACATACCGAAAGAGAAAATAAGTGCAAAATAATGCTATAATCATATTGGTCTATGTTGAATGTCACGCAATGTTCACAGATGTAAGAAAGTTTCAGGAATAATAATGTATGATTAATCATTTTTTGTCAACTAAACATTAATTAACTGTTACAACTAGTAAAAGTGAAAATTCTATTGACTTAACTTTGATTGATAGTACATTACTATACATAAACACATCTCGAAGCTCTTGATGTATACGTACGCAATTTTATTTATTATATATTTTATTGTACTTTTATCAATTGTATAAATTTATATTATTTATATGGATAATATGATTTATTGTATAAGCAACGATAAAATGTTGTATTTATTATATACAACCTGGGGATAATATGCAATTGTAATGTACAACTGAATCATTTGCAGTTTTATAACATGATCTATTAAAAAAATTCACTTTAAAATGACTTTTCTGAATCTATTGTAACATGATTCTGAAGAGGTTTTGTAATCGTTTTTGAAAAAAATATCCCGGTTACACTTATGACGAGTAACTTGAAACTTACGTTGCTCATTATTTAATCATCGCAAATGTAAGAATATTTTGATCCCGTTCGATGTATAGATAGGTGCTAAGTCGAATGAGATTGAATTATTTTGTTGCGAATCTTGTAAATTTGTTACTGAACATGAATTATGATATTCTCTTTCAGCTAAAATTAGAATTCAAGTTAAATTAATGAACAAATAATTTTTTTTTTCTATAAATTATTTAAATTGTATATATATATATCAGTAGATATACTGTTATAATAGTATAATATACACCAATTATATTTGTTCGTAATATTATTAAAATTTCTCATTTTTTACATTCTTTGCAAGAATATCATTGATCATGTTCTTTTTATATCAAACTTTGTTCTGTTATTACGCATTACAATTAGTACTAAGAATTGATAATTGATGAACAGCCAATAAATACTAATTAGAACTTCAGGCATAAATATATATTTTGAAGTGCAATCCAGACAATACTGTTTTGTTTAATACGGCAAACAATATCAAGAAACAGGGTATTTACATTAAAATTGACATTTATTATTGGGCATACATGAGATAATCCAGGGCTCTAGGTGTCACTTTTGGATAAAACTTTTTTCTTGCAAGTTTTTCTTCCAGGAGCTCCTAGGAGCGTTACATTCTGGAGCTCGTGGCCAATCAGAATTGGAACCTTCCGGGGACAAGTTTCGACTTGTTATACCACCACTGTTCTCAAAAATAGAATTTTCAGACTAAGAATCTGACATTTATAATCTGCAATTACCCTTAGTCACAAGGTTTTTTGCAAGTTGTTCGACTGTCAAGGTTCACGGCGATTGACGTCACCCGTGTAAGACTGCCCGAGAGAAAATCAGTGTGCGTTCAGTATGTCGTTTAGTTCATCAAAAATTTATGCTAACAGTATCGACTTGTCAATGATTTTTTAAGAACAAAGACCACGCAACCTCAAAGTTATTACAATTAGTACCTTTGCAGTGTGTAATTGAAGTTACCGTTATTCATTTTATGATTGCGCCATGCGTGATTAAAAAAATATGTATGTAACCAAAAATTATAGTTTTGTATATTATTAGAGAGTAGTTGTAAAATAAATTTATAAATTATGAATTAATCTAAAATACTGGTACAATTTTTATCAAATTTCAAACTGATATCACGAAAATCCATAGTTCTATTAGTTAAAAAATTTTATTTCGTACAAAATAAATTGTGTTGAAATATATAAAATTGCTACAAAAGTTGTCAAGTGATTCAAAACTTCCGGATCTATAGACGGTTCAGTTTGGCGAGGGCAAGAGAAGGTGAGGGCCTTTTATCTTTTTGAGCTACGAATTTTCTTTATTAAAACTTTCTTTCACTTCACAATAATGGATGAGTGAAGATTAAGTTCATTCTTGGCGTAGTCAGAAGACCGACTGTTCTTTTCCAGATAATCTCTGAACGTCGACATCTTAATTTTCGTGGAGGGCTTTTCACTGTACATTAATCCCCGATTCGCCGACTCAGTTTCCAACTTTTTCTGTGAACCAAAAGAAAAACTTTTATCATCACCTTAGAGCTAATTTAACACTGTGTTAAGTTTGAATAAACCCAAGAAAAGTATCAGCCTTATAAAAAACTAGAATGAATATTGTACCTGCAAATTAACAGGAGGCGCTGAATGAACGAGACGTTCGGAAAAGGAACCGTTTTTTTCTTTTTTATTCTGCAGCCATTCGTGGGATATGACTCGATCTAAATTAAGCCTTTGCGTAATATCCGGCTCGAGAATTCCTCTGATAAGATTTTTCACTGATTCGGACAAAGTGTCTCTTATTTTAGGCTGGAAAGCCCAATTCTTGAAGATCTGGTTGCGCAAAAGAGCCATTACGCTCTCGTCGTTAAAAGGCATCCTCCCGTTCAGCATTATATAGAGAATCACCCCAAGAGACCAGACATCCGCCAATTTTGGATTGTAAGGCACCCCGCAGACGATTTCCGGAGAAGTGTAAGCTGCGGACCCGCAGTATGTCTCGCTCAAAACTCGACGACCATTTTCATCCACGCACCACCTTGAAAATCCAAAGTCTGCGATTTTTGCATTAAACCTGCGGGATAGTAAAATATTCTCGCATTTCAGATCTCGATGGGCGATATTTTTGCTGTGAAGATAGTGCAAGCCGGCGGTCATTTGTCGGAACCACGTTTTGCACTGCTGCTCTGGCATTGCTTTGTATTTCAGAAGGAATTCTAAGAGATCTCCGTTTGGTGCATAGCGCATGAAAATGAAAACCCTGGAATCACGTTGAAGAATACTGTGCACCTGAAAAAGAATTTCAATTTTAATCCAAAACTTTATATGAGTGTATTGTAGACTTTGTATTGAAAAGATAAACAAATTACAAAACTTAATTGCATTTAAATGAAAGAAACTAAAAGTAAATGAAAAACGAAGTGGAAGATAAATGTGAAAAATTATTTCTACACAACAAACCTGAATAAGATGGGGATTCTCAATTTTTGTCAATATTTCAAGCTCTCTTGGGAAAAACTTGTCTAAAAATTCTGCAGGAGCTTTTCTTTTGTCAAAAATTTTGCAGGCAAGTTTCATCCTTTTTTGATTCACACCATCAATGAATTCAGCATAGTGTACTGATGCATATGTACCCTTGAATTTCAATTATTTATATTAGAAATATGAAATTTCGTTCAATTTTGTCCAATGGAAAGAAGTTGACATACTTGACCAATTTGTTTGCCAATGTAGTAGCCTCGTTGCTCAAAAGCACTTACATCTGAATTTCTAGGACTGAGTTTTGCTGCCATTCTGGGGTCTCTTCATTTGAGAATCATTAACGTCTATCAACTTTGTTTTAAACAATTTTAAAAATCGACAAGTGTATAACTTTTATAGTAAAGAGTTTTATCATTGTTTTTATCGTATAAGATACTCATTTAGTATGCAAAATTAAAGTGACATGTTGAAAATGATTTTATTTAATTGTAACGTGAAGAGGTTTTTTACTGGAAAAAGTACCTTGTATTCCTTTTTTTCGATGAGTGATTAAAACTAGATGCAAAGAAGGACCTTAGGATAATAATAAAATTGTCAATCACCATATCAGCTTCGATCGGAGTGCATCACTTTCTATTTGACGGCAGAAATATTATTTGCGCACTAGAATTTTGGATTGAGACACCAGATTTTATTTTTAATTGAACCGAACAATATCGTATTATCCGCGTGTGGCCATAATGATAGAAAAACAAACAAACAAAACACAACTACTTTTTGACAGCTGCTAAAATATTATTATTTATTATACACTTCTAAATTAAAAATTTAAGTCACAGAATAGTCGGCGATATATTGTAAAAAGTATAATTCAAACATACAATTGTATTTTTTTTATAATAATTCATTTTTATTGAGGTGGTTCTAGCAATACGATTATACAAGAATTTTTTAAATTACAAATACTTGTAAATATTTGAATTTTCAATGGCTTATTTTGTTAATTTGATTGTCGTTTAGTAGTTTAAAAATTACTTTATGGAATTTTTTGCATAAGAATGTTTATGTCAAATCAAAATGTCAAAATCAGTTCAAAAACGGGGGAAAAATTATTGCTAATTTCATTAAATTATTAAAGTTAAATATTTTTTTTCAAATAACTATTTAAATTGTCATCTAACTAATTTACGCGTTTTACTGCTTATAATTTCAAAAAATGTACAGAGCATTTGTCTATATGGAATATAAAAAATCAAGTGAAAATATTTCCGAATTTTTCCGTGCTTTTACCATTTTTTTCTCAAAAAATTTTTATAACTATTGATCCATATCAACATTCAGTCTAGACAATTTGTTTTCTTCGTTATGTTATAAATTGTGGTATCAAAAACATTGTGAACAGTACTCAGTTTTTGAATGTAACTAACAAATTCTTTGGATGCGTTGTTATTTTTTTTAATATTAAATGCAATTTTCAGTATATCAACTACAAGGAATACTGTGAAAAAATAATCATAAAAATTGGTTCATTATAACTGATTTTAGCGTTTTCACTTCGACGTTTTCATAAAAGAAGAAAACTCGCATTCTATAAATTTTCAAGTCTAAAATTTACTTATACATATCAAGATGACAAATTTATATGTAATAAGAAGCCCTTAGAGAACCTTAAAATAAAAAGCCTTGTTATAAAAAACTTTTTATAATAATTATATATTCTTTTGCACTTCGGTTACCTGGCATATTATAATCAGTTTATTATTTTTGCTTCCAGTAATAACCAGATAGGTAATTTTTATATGTTTGAATTATAGCGAATACATTTTTTTATTCATTCTGATTCGACTATAATTGGTATTAAAACTAAAACAACGTATTATACATTGGATTTAAAAAAATGTCTAATTTAGCTGTTTTTCAAACTAACCAAAAAGTTATCCTTACTCATTTTTTTAAACAAACAGACAAACTAATTGTTAGACAGAGGCTTGGGTCCATTTTTTAAAGTCATTTTGGGTATGGAATAATCAAACAAATGTCAAAAATGTTTATTGTTTATTTCAAATATAATTGCCACGATACAAATAAAATCTAGAAAACCCAAATTTGATTTGCCAATGTAGAATTTGCATATAATAATTATGATATCGCACTCGATTTTCGCAATAACTATAAATATAAAACAGTGAACAAATGTTATATATTTGCGTTAATTAATTATTTTATTATTATAAAGACTGATTTCTTGAACCATGAAATATTGTGCCAATTCACGAGAACTTTTATATGTGAATCTTTTTTTTCAAAACAATCTAAATGACGATTGGACATGATGAAAATAAAATGTTACATACATGGTAGCAAGAATTATAATAAATTGGCAATTGCAATGTACAGAGCATGAAAAAACCGTCATACAAACAGCCCAAGATTAAAATAATAATCATAAAATAAATATATTTCTCCGTTTTCAATATATGCCGTGTCGACGAAAATCCATCCAGCTCATGGATTTGGCCACAAAAAAGTACATCAATTTTTCGGTCCGTTGAAATATTTATCAATATCATCAAGGAGAAGACATTTTACAAATTCAATATTCGGTCAAAGCGGGCGTTTTACGCCCATTCAGGTCACTCTTCTATTGATTCCAGAAATCAAAATCTTCGTCTAACTCTTGCTCAGGTTCTTCTGTGCTCGCGGGAATATTTTCTTCATGTTCGATGTTCGACTCCGTGATGATTTGTTGCTCATCCTGGCCGTGGACTTGTTCGTCCTCGCCAAAACCTTCGCCCGCTTCCTCAACCTCAATAGTCTGTTTAATGGTCTGTTCACCTCCCTGCTCAGCAGGCTCGTCCACATTACGCTCAGCGGTATGACTGTCGGTGTTATCTTGATCCTCTTCGTAAGCCTGTTCGTCAGTCTACAAAACAAACATTTTTGTCACTAATAGATGTAATTTGTTTGTTTCATTTTAGATTAAAACTGAAAGATTTCATAATAAAATAAAATGCATCATAACACTAAACATTGTATGGTATAATAAAAGTCGAAAATGTTTAAACAATATCGTTGAAGTTTTAATTTTTGTATAAATATTTCAATTTGAAAACCGGGACAAATTTGATAGGTAATGTAAATTACCTGAGGGGTATATTCAGGATTTTCTTCCCTGTCTCGATCAGAGGGTTGTTGACTAGATTCTTCTTCCACTTGCACATCCTCCTCAACAGTCGGTTCCGGTACATCCTCGTTGGAGATAACGCCTAGAACTTTGTCTGGCTCTTCTTGTCTTTGAATATTTTCGAGATTTCGTTCTTGAACTACGCGATCCTCCTCGTCAGCAATAGTTGCGGCTATCGCTTCCGCGTATATTCTACGCAAGTTAAGTAAACGCCTATACCATGGAAGTATAATATAGAAAAATTAAAGATCCGCTCTGAGGAGATGTTAACGTCACATTTAAACGAGTAAGGAACACTCGACGTTTACTTGCATCACACTCTTCAGCACGAATCTCCTGGTGTTTTATGTTAACAACAAAGTTAATAACCTAAACTTGACAAACTATTAAGACAATTGTGTATTATATTTTTCAGGGGTATAAATATATTAAATATATATATTTAGTCAAATATTTAAATCAAATGATCCCATACATGTTATTATAAGTTGAAAATTTGATACAATTAAATTGACAAAACTTTTAAGGTAGTTCTAGCACGAACGTCTTTTTTTCATAGGATAATGGCATTTTTTTGAATAACAATTATTTTACAAATCATTTTTTAAATTATCTCAAATTTGATTAAGAATCATTTAAGTAATCATCTAAAAAAGCTCTTAGATTTATTTTGTGCAATTGTTTGCATACAACATTTTTAATTAGTGTAACAAATTTCTTTATTTTCAAACGTTAAACTGTTTATATATTTTGAAAACTTGAAGAAAATAACTAAGCGATCAATTTTATAGAATATCAGACACTTTTTAGTTATGCTAGAACCAAATTGAAAAAATATCAGGGGCAAAATAAGGGGATTATGTGGGTATATTGTGAGTGAAAAACAATACCTTTCTTCTGCGTCTATCCTCTCTTGTTCGATTCGCGCTGCTTCTGCTTTCTCTTCTTCGATTCTTCTAATAGTTTCTAATCTTTCTTGTTCAATGATCTCTGCTTTGCGAGCCTCTTCAGCAGCCCTTTCCAAGGCAAGCCGCGCCTCTTCCTCTTCCTTTTCCAATCTAAGGCGCTCTTCTTCAGCCGCTTTTACTCGTTCTTCTTCTAGCCTGAGTAATAAAGTCCGTCTTTGGATGCGTGAATTTAAAAACAAGCTATATTATTCTGCCCCTTTCATAAAATAGATATTTTCAATTCAGAACCGTTTTGTAAACTCACATACAATGTCATCACCAGATTGCGATTCAGATGATTAGTTACAATCAAAGAAATATACACCGAGCAGAATATTAATTGATGCTTGGAAACGGTTTTTGAAAATGTTTATTTTAGTAACTGGGGCGTGGAGTGGAGGAACTTCTATGTTAAGACCGTCGAGAATTATTAGGAAATTCGTCTGTAATTTCGAGAAAAATCACGCGCTTGAATGAACTGTTGGTTGAAAACCATAAACATCTAAAAAATTATCTAAAATGTTTCTAGAACACAACTGGTTGTTCCTTTTTTTGCTTTTAGTTCACGACAATAATACAACATTTATTAATATTTTTGAGCGTCACCTGGCCTCTTCAGCTTGTCGAGCCAAAAATTCTTCAGCTCTCCTCAATGCCTCTTCGTCCAAACGCTTTTTAACTGCAAATCATATGAGTGTTTTTAACATTTGTTAAACAATAGAGTGTTTTGTAAAAAATACTTTTCAAAGAATACATACAAAGGGGGGGATCAACATTGAGTCAAAACATCAATTAAATTAAAACATTAAGGAAACATAAATTCTTTAAATGATGAAAAAAAAAACAAACAAACAAACAAATGATAAATATAATAACAAATTAATTGATGAAAAAAAATGAACTGAGGAAACGCTTTTTGTTACCTTCTTCTTGTTTCTTTCTTTCTTTCTCTTTCAGTTTTTTGTCTGTCTTCTCTTTCTTTTTTTCTACAATTTCTTCAACTTTTTCTTCATCGGTCTGTTCTTCTGCGACTGGCTCGATCTCACGTTCTTCCATTCCTGCAATAGGTTCTACTTCCGGTTCAGGTTCCGGTTCGGGTTCCAGTTCTTCTTTGATTACTAAATGTACATATGTAACATATAACGAGTACTAATGTGTGATAATTGTAGATGAAAATGTTACCTTTTTTCGGCTTTTCCGCAGGCGGCGAAACTGCTAATGCTCGTGCTAAAATGATATGAATAATGTAATGAGAAACAATCAATGTATTTTACAAAAAATTAAAACACCCAATGTTTCGATATTAACAATCTTTAACATTCACACTTAAAACAAATCATGACAAGTGCATGCAAAAGTGTTATACGAGGTGGTAATATAGATCTGCTGATAAATGTAGAATCATTGAAATTAGAATTGGACTTACTAACCTTTTCTTTTTTCACGATCTGTCATTGGTAGTTCAGGCGCTGGGAAAATTTGGGAATACAATTACATTTACAATATCGATATTTACAACATTTCAAATTCATTCACACTAAAGTGATCATTTCTGCAAAAATGATATCGTTGCTTCTAATTATTGTAGAACTACTAATTATTTAGAACTAACGATTTTCTTCTTTTCTCATTAAATTTTGGTTTCTAGTTAGCTTTTTCATACAATTTTTTTGCAGAAATAAATGAAGCATGCATGATTCATTTCAAATTAGTTTTTAAATTTTTTTCATTTTCCCTGTCGTTCTAATGGGATGATTGAAATTATGCTTGCCATGCAATGCATGTTTCAGTTAATCACAAAAAGATGAAAGTGTGTTGAGATTAAAAAAATCATCAAGTCTTAAAATGATGATCGAAGCGCATCTTACTGATTCAATAAGGAATGATATGAAAACGTGAATACAAGAGGCTTATTATTTATTCGTCAATTAATGCGAAATTACGACAATGTTCTGTTTTTTTATAATGCGCCGATTTTAATGAGCGATTAGTCAGAGTGGACGGTGCTCGTTGAATTTTTCGCTTCCTAAGTTGGATTTAGACAAGATGTCATTTCCAGTATAAATCCCATTGATTCGCTCGCGTTAGGAACATTTTTCGAAAACCAGTTTTTCATTTTGATCTTTGCGATTTAAAATGGAATTAGACAAAATGAATGGAAAAAATGATTTTCGATAATAAAATTAGTAAAACAACTTTATCCTTACCTCAAAATTTATACTTAAGCTTCGTAATGTGCACATTTACTTATACTCAACTTAAAGAAACGCTACTTGTTTTGACGACATTTATTACATTAATTGAAAACAAGATATATTTACAAGTTGATGAGATTGAATTCAACTATAGTTATGTTTTAACAAATGATTCCAAAATTACTGTTATAATGCTTAGATAAACAATGAACATGTATACATCTTAAAATTGTGCTGAGAAACATATGTTAAACTGAACAATTGACTGAAGTGATTTGTAAGTGTTTTTTTATTTATTTTTTTTTTTCCTTTTTATTTGTTACAATGTACAGGGATTTTAGCGACAAGTTTTTTTGTTTCGTGTAAATTTGATTTCACATTGTTCTTTGAGGAGATGTGTGTCAAAAAGTGAGAATGAATTTAGTTTTCCGGTGTACGTGGTCAAGTGTAGAAAATGATGTCCTTCATTTCAAACCGAACAATCGAATTTGGGAATGACAAAAAAATATATCTCTATCATTTATTCCTCCAATTCAGTCTGGCCATCTTCTTCCTCTTCTTTATCATTCTTTTTAGGCTCTTGGTACAGCTCAGGAACGCGATCCCTCCATCCCTTGCCTGAAACGTTCAAAAGCGTCTCGTTCTATTGCTTTTGATCGCGGGTTAACGCCTATCACTCGTGTGCTCTTAAGTCTCTCGTTGTTTTAACTGTTCGTTTTTTTGCGCGCTTCCATCTGTATTCACATTTTTTGCTTCGCCTCATTTTTTACAATTCGACAAGTGTGTCTTCGAATGTTAGCGTACGTTCAAAACTTACGTGTATACAGTGGGTAAAGATACCAAAAAAAAAAAATAATAACTGTACAGAAATGTGAAAGAGTGGAAAAATAAGAAGAAAGACAAATCATCAAGATGGGACACCAAAAAATACACGACATTCGCAAAAAAGGCAAAAAACAGTACAAAAATCAAAAGGGTGCTTTTAGCGGCGTCTTGAGGCCACATTGAAAAAAAAAATGTTCGCGTCCATATCTCACAAGTATAGTTTTTTTTCAATATAATCGTATAATAAATTTGAGTTTGTATAACAAGTTGTTCTTTACATTTCGTTCAAAACAGTTTTTGATTTTCAACCCTCACGGATGAAAATATAGTCACTAAAAATATATAATAAATATTATACTTATTGCCGCTTTTTATAAATTTTTTATATAAAAAATATATTTTATTATATATTTCCTTAATTTATATAATGAAATTTAAAGAAAATATATAAACCAGATATCATACTTATTGCCGGAAATATATTTGATTTATATTTTCAAAGTATATATTTGTCCGTGAGGGAAGTGAGATGTTGATTGTCTGTGTAAAATACTTGTGTTGTATGGAAAGCAACAAATACTTGTAGACAAATAGTATACGATAAAACATAGACTTGGTATCATGCTTCATTTAAGAACCTTCCGCTTGGAAAGTAGCGGCATGAGTTAGTGTCTGACGAGGCAAATGATTCGGAAAATCGCATAGATTTCTCAACATTGAAAGATTAAAAAATATTGAAATGTTTGAAATTGTTTAGACAAATGATTTAAATTTAGTCCATGATCCAATAGTCGATTAAATGTTGTAGTTAGAAATTTAGGGAATGTATTAAACAATTATTTCCTTTTTCATGAGCCTCGAACAAAAACGTGAACAGAATGTAGATAACTACATTAAAAACTAAATTAAAACCAAAGTCTGTATAACCGGTGTAATTTAATCGACAATTTGTTAATTACAAAGGTGTCTCTAACGTCTAAGAGTTGAAGGTAGTTGTTTGTTAGGACATGACAAGTTACTCACTGGCATTTTCTGCAGCCTGACGATTTTTGAGGTAGTAGCTAAGTAAATTGACATCACTCTTGACATCACCGGGGACCAATTCTGCGACAGTATAGTACGGCCTTCGACGAGATTGAGGTTTGCCTCCAACGTACTTGACACAAGCCAGGGTTCCATCACCCATGTGGCGCAGTCCAGGTGTCAAGTACCATGACATCCCATCGATCTCCTTCTTCTCATTGTTTTTTGCACTTAAAAGTCGCCTGATATAATCGTCGCTTCGCAATCGTTCGGGGATTATCACTTCGGCGTAGTCGCTATTTTAATAACATTTTTTAAATTAATTAAAAATTAACATTTTTCTTTTCTTTTATTTTCATTTTATTTACCTTGGTGTATGTCTGGGGATGAAAACGTGAATTCGACGAAGGAGAGAATTTGCTCGTGCTCTTATATCCCTGGCTTCGTCGTCAAAATCCTAAAAAAGTTACTGAGCAATGAATATTTATTTTTTAATTACATTTTTATTCAGATAGAATATTTTAAAGATGAGAACAAAATGTGAAATACGAGTTCACTTCGTGTTAGCTAATAATTAACTGCGCACAATTGTACGTATCAATTGGTCGGGCACGCTTTTTTAATTAAAATATATCGGTCTGAAAACAGTGGCACATGGTCTGCGTTGAACTCTGCCAAAATTGCTTGAAGCCAAAAGTTGCCAACACCAGCATGTAGTTACAATCGTTTTGCGAAGCTATTGTAATCATTTGTCATTTGATGTTTTTTCCTTGCTTCTCTCTTGCATAAGCACTTGCTCCTCATTTGTTACTCAAGCGACACCACAATTAAACAGGTTATTCTGAACTCATTCATGAACACATTAATATTTCACATCTCTTCTCTGTACATTGAGAAAAGTAGATCAGATGTTTTGTATCACACGTTGTTTCTACGTTAAATCAATAAATTAATTTACAGTGTGTTGAAATAACGAACAAAGAAACCTAGTAGCAGCTGGGACTAACTGTGACACGCGGGGTAATTGTGACATTGCTGAAATTGCTCATAAATTGATTTTTAATATATTTTATTTGTACCTTCAATTTTGGTTGAAGAAATAATCAAATTATTTGCATTTCACAGTCACCCTAAGAAATCACAATTATTCCTACTATTTCTCATATGTGTGAATTTCGTTTTCGATTTCGAATCGTCTTTGTAGAATTGTCTAGAAGATTTATCTTTCTCAAAGTACTTTTAATAAGCGAAAAATATTTGAAGACAACTCGACCTTGAAACTTACGATGCTATCCTTAGAGTTAAGGAAATTTTCGGTATACGATACACTCGAGGGCCTCAGTCGATCCCGTATCCTGTTGAGTTCGGCTCTTATAACACTTGGTCTTATTCGCGTGTAAATTCTAATCGGCATCGGTACTGAGGTATGGTAATAGGTGCTGCTTGGTGAATGAACAACCGCGACGATTCTTTTGTGAGCGACGTACGGCATGGGTGGATGCCATGGCCTCACCTAGATTGTACCATTTCATTTCGACTTTACTCATTTCGATTACTTGTCTAGGCATTATAAAAAGTAGAGGCAAAAGCAGTTTTACGAAAACAAGCTAAACCATATAGTTTCCAGCAGAGCACCAGTCAGCATTATGAGATGAAATGTGGGCTTCAGGAGCGAGGATCGACTTGGGAGATGTTTAACGTAAGATACAATTGAAAGACATCGTGGATTCGAATATTCATTGACGACGAAAATGACTTTGATTTGATGTATTGGGAAACATCGCTAGTTAAGATGAAATTAGATGGAAAAATATTAATGAAAATTATTGTAGTGTATCAACAATGTTTTTTTTCTTTCCTGATTGCTGGATATCTCTAAAAAGCAATTTCATGTTCACAAGATCCTGTACGGGTGAGCATACTAAAAGCATTATTCAATAATCGCGACGAAACATTCTTATTGCGAAGTTCTAACTTTAGCAATGCTTCTTGGGAACGATGCCTTATGTTTCATTACAATCATGACTGAAGATGTTCTATTTTTGGATGGACTTTTTATTTTGATTAAATGAAAACACGAAGTTGCAAGAGTGCCTGATCGCTACGCTTTGAAAATCATGCATTTCAATTGTTGCGACTTCACTGACCTGCAGAGTTGTATAGGACGGTTCGTAAGTTGGTATATAAGTTGTTGAAATATAAGGTGGTATATAAGTTGGTACATAAGTTGGTACATAAGTTGATAAATAACTTGGAAGACTCTGCTCGTCGTAACATCAGTAGAACAGATTCGATTCGAAATAACGTTGATTTTAGACGAAACCCGGCGGCGGCGAGGGTAGAGGAGTCACATGGGAGTCACGATTGATAGAAAGAACAACACTTTGTTAGCAATTTTTCCGTTCAAACAACATCAGAAAGTTGTATTATCATCAGTATTTTTGTAATAATTAAAGTATGTCAAGTAAGCTTAAAACCATTAACAAAATGTGCGAGAGATGATGTTGCCTCGCGGATCGTCGATTCTGATTATTTTAGAGCGAGTAGCAGTCATTATTGTGGTCGCAGTTATGTGATGTGCGCGATTAGTTTTAAGGAAAACAGTACATGCAAGATCTATGTAATTAAAAGTACATTTAGAAAATGTCGCGTTCTTTTTGTCACGGTTTCGTATGTATCAAGTACCAGAGGAATGACCAAACGACATCGCAGTTTGAAGGGACAGTTCGACACCATTCGGCAAAACAACGACTATCTATCGCTAATAAATCGCTTATCGTAATTCAGTTATCTTATTTCTTGTACTCTTCAGACGGGTGGTGTTTGAAATGTTAACAACATTTGTCATCATCAACTTTTAACTTTTATTTTGTCATCACATTGAATATACATTGATAATTGTTCAATTTTTCATTACGTCAGTGCGGTAGCTATAAATTTTGTATTCTCGTTTATTTCATTTATTGAATTTCAACAGTCGATCTTATAAATCCAGATCAACATCAGAGTTACAACAAAAATGACATACACAGTTTAACACACTAGTACAGCAGCCAATTGAAAAATAAGGTATACAACATACTTAGCTATTGATATTATATATAATTCACATTATGTGAGCAAGAACATCAAAGATAAAGTTAGGTCAGAATTTGATTGACACACTCGAAGCTATATGCCTGCATGATTGTTATTTATCTAATCACAATAATTGTCGAAAGAAATAAATAAATATATCAGTTACAGTGTAACATTTGTTAATAGAACCTAAAATTTAAAAGTTTAAACGTCTAACACATCACCGTTTTCAAGCAATCATTTTTGTCATAATTACAAATTAAGTTAAAGAAAATCAGAAAGAAAAAAAATAAAAAAAAAAACGAAAAAACTGAAGCTGTAATCAAATCATCGAATTCCCTAAAACTCAACGGTTTTTAATTCCCTGTTTAAAAATGGTCAACGAGAATAAGGAAGGAATTTAGATGCGGTAGGAATAATGGCGGTAGCTGGTTCCACCAGGAAGACGCCCGGTGCTGTGCGTCTCGTAGGAGGATCGATAACTTCCGGGACCGCCGCCGGACGTAGATCTTGATGACCGCTCGGTCGAGTATGACCCGTACGGGCCGCTTTCTCTCTTGACAACGTTTTCCGTGGTGTAACTCTTGCGCTCAGGACGATGGTATGGATCGCTGGATGAGGAGCTCGAACTGGTATTGGTGTAAGAATAGCTGTATTGCTCTTGAGCGGATCTCACTCCTGAATCCGGATAGTCACGGACGGCGTAGTGTCGAGGTGTCTAGAGTCGGGTTAGATTAAGTCAGCTTTATTTTTTGTTTCATCCTGCGACACTTACGAATTTGCATATAATTTTTTTCTTTTCTAAGTTTTATTTTTTATGTTTATCAACTCATTCAATTAGATTGGCCGGCGTTCATTCAATTTTCGTCCACGTCGTTATTTTTGTCTCTCGCAAAAAAAACAAGATTAATCAAGCAAATTTTAGATTTTTGTTTTTATTTTTATTTGATGACTTTGATTAATTGATGTGAAAGCGTAAATTACTGGTCTAATTATAATCAGATCTGTCTAAAGTTAGTCGTTTGAAAGTTTTTTTTTGTCCGATGCCATTTTATAGTAAGGGTATGAACGATTAAAAATTCAGAGGTCTAAATGAAATAAAAGAGAATTTTATATTCATTTTCTTCATTTTGAGTTGAAAAAAGATATTACACGGCGTTTGATCAATTCGGTTTGTAAAGTCCAGTAGCGGAACTATCTAGAGAGGAGGAAACTCAAGCTTGAACAACCCCCTTTTTTGTATTTTTACGGGTCAATAGACACAAATTTAAAACATGTAATTAAACTTCAATTTACAAATAAAAAATATTTCTTGAATTACTGTATTAAATATCTTTTTAGTATTAAAAATTAACGATTTTTTACATTTGCTTAATTATGAAGTTTGAAAAGAGTTGGATCAGCCATTGAATCCGCCCCTGGTAAATTTTTCTATCTCATAAAGTCAATTAGAACGCCCCCCACTCCGGTAACTTTTTTATCAAATAAAAAATCTCAATATAAATATTGTTAATGATCCGCGTAAACATTTCATAATTTATACAAGCGAGCATCGAGCCAATTGTAACGTGTAGCGTAAAATAAAATCTTCCCGCTGAGATATTGAGGGCACTCGGGTGTTGAGCAACGTAGAGCTCTTGCCAAGATGGGACCCGGTCTAACACGGTGCGCGAGTATACAAATTTCCGTTTATTCAATGTGCAACTTGGTGTGTGCAGTTCATCCAATTTGGGGCGGTTGATTATTAATGTTATTACAACGCCTGAAGATATAGACAAAAACAACAGAAGGATACCATGTCAACAAGTCGTTTATTAAACCGTTCACAAGAACAGAAGAGGAAGATGCGTACAAAATTTAAAAAGTAACAAGGGTTGAAGGAAAATCAAAATAGTTGGTACACTATTGATTAATCTGATACTTAATTCAAACTGGAGTTCAACGTTGACAAATCGGTTGGTCGCGTGCATCGTTGGACAATCAAAGAAAAAATTCTCGCGCTGTTTACTGAAGGTCTATTCATTCAATGCCGGTTAATGTTTACCAACTGCTATCTCGGATTAGCCCTACTTCAATGGTACTCCGTCTTGGTTTAATTATAGATGCTTGCGAAAGAAAAGCAGAAATTGAATTGGGCGATATATGCGGCAGAGTTTAACCGACCTTGAACGTACGAACCCATCCCATTATTTATTGTATACACTGTAAAAAATAGTAACATTTGCTTGCACACAATTGCTTATAATGTACTATGTTTTATTTTGCGTTTGAATTCTTAAATGAAACAGAAATCTGTAATTATTGTAAATTACATTCATGATCATTATTAAAATTAATATATTTATCTGAACTGATCTTTCTGCAATCATTTGCAATAGCCACAGTTGTAAAGTTTGAACTTTTCCAGTAACACGTTAAATTTTGATTATTCATTTTTAGTTTATAACGAGCGGTTAAAGTCGTTACTTGAAAATAACCGGAAAACTCAATACTTTTGAAGTCAAAATTAATTAACGGTTCAAAAGTCCATTTTTTTGCAGTGTATAGTTTGAAGGGTGGTGAAGGGGCCAAGTTACATGGTACAGGTTCAAGAAGGATCATCGTGGAAGGACCATTGTTAAATGTTCAATTGTGAAAAATTGTCGTTCGATCGGGTGCAATACAAATGATTTATTATTCATCCGGTGAATTTTCCGTCGTTAAAATGGTTTCACTCGAGGACGAGGGTTCAAAATCGGTACCAAGATGGTGTTTGCAGCGCCGAGAGTATTCGGTATCTTCCGCTGTAATCCGGCGGGACTACCGCGTGTCTATTTGATCCCGGTTTTCTAGACAGGACGCCCTTCTCAAAGACGCAGCCCTTGGCTGCAAGTTCGGTTGCTGCGTCCAAGCCGATTTTCGAGATGGTGCCACCCTCGATGAGTTGTCTCGAGTGGTCGTCTTGAGCTACATTCTTGCCTCGGACAGTGCCCTCTTTGTCTTTCAGGGTCACGTACTGGTAGAACTCTTTGTTAGGGTCTTGCTTTTTGCGGCCCCAAACTGTAAACGGTTCTGGGACCAGGGATGGTCGAGGCACGTCCGGCACCTTGTCCCAAGGAAACGTGTCTTGCTTCTGCAAAGTTAAACGGTTTCTCATTTGTGCCTTTCCCATCTTCCATTATTTTCCTTGAATCCTTCACTTCCACACCACTGTTTGCCTTTTTTATTTATTTATTTTTTCAATATTCAATGGGGCATCAAGTAAGCTCTTATGATTGCGATCAATAAGTCGATAAGCAAAATCACGTCGACAAAGAGGCTCGTCAAAAATCTGGTTGGGAAAATAGTTTCGATTTTTTGCATCTCTGAGGTGTTTATAACAAATTTTTCATTCAATTAGAAATTAATCAAGATCAACTGTTAATAAATTGACAGATTGCACAGAAGGGAATGAACAAATTGGTGATTACCAATCAGAAGATGAATAAACTCTGAGGGTATCAGGGAAGAAAGAGGATTGATGGATAGGTCAATCTATAAATATTTGTGCATGTTGTTGTTGTTGGCTTTAATGGCTATGTGAGAATTCAGTAGATCTCACATACGCCAGGACAGGAAAAGTATAAATATTTGTGCATCATTTAGTAAATAAAGTTTAGTTTTTACGCGTGAAACTCAGCAAAAATAAATATTTATCAATTCGTCGGAATTGTAAATAAAGCAACGGTGAGTGGAAAAAACACTCCTAACTGAGACGAAACTCAAACGAAATTCAAAATTGTTCTTCACTATATTTTGTTAATTACAGCACATTTACAACAAGTAATATTTATATTCTTTAAATCTTAATTTTTTCGACATTTATATTTTCAACTTTTCATCTTCTAATATTAGATCTCCGTGACAACAATACAGAATTTCAAAGTGAATCATAACATGTCGTCATCGCGTATAATTAAATACAACATTTTTGTCTCTCATTCTATTTTTCTTTATTTTTATCAACAAATCAATTGTTTAAACAAAAAAAACATGGTATAAATTTGTTATCCAAAGTGTTTCATTACATAATTGTTTTTTTTTTTTTTTTTTTTTTTTTTTTTTTTTTTTTTTTTTTTTTTTTTTTTTTTTTTTTTTTTTTTTTTTTTTTTTTTTTTTTTTTTTTT
>JAQQRF010000697.1:0-44258 GCA_030523145.1 Trissolcus brochymenae | reverse complement strand
TCGTGATGGAAACGTCGACAGACTTGGGGTTCTTGGTCAATATGATAGGACCAACATTGCAGGTGGTCGAACATATATCACTCAAAGACCGGAAACACGAATTTTTATTTTCAAAAATGAAACTAGTCAATTAGGTGGCATCGGTAACATTAAAGATATAAGTAGAGTTGGCGGAATCAAAACGACAGGTAACTTCGATTTCAACCGGAATCGTGTGCAGGTATCCAAATTTCCTGAATCATCCATATCTTTCTCGCAGAATAGAAGCATTAGTTCTGATATTCCGAAAGCTTTTCATATTATTAATCCGTCAGGTGAAAATAGATTCTATTTTTCTAGTTCTATCCGTCCTGTAAACAGACAAATTGGTATAGATCGTAAAAATAATGATAAAAGACTGAGGAATGAAAGTTATACCAATTTTGTGGATCGAGTATTTTTATCTGGTCGACCAGGACCAGACGTAGATCCAGGTTTTTTCCCTTCGTCTAAAATAAAACACACTCAAACAAATTTATCGACCCCTCTTTTTCTTGGTAAACCAATTTCTTCAGAAACAGTTGGGACATTGAATCCGTATGCGAACGTCTCTAAACTGTTGACTACTGATTTTCATAAAAACGATAGTTTTATTTTTAGAATAAATCCAGCTATCTTAAGATCTCCTGAAAATCAACCTTTTCACATTCAATATCCAATATCATTGAACCGAACTATTGAAGAAGCAACCAAGACATTGCAAAATTCTGTTAGTGACGGTTCACGTGTGTACAGAATACAACAATTAAGACCAGGCTATCGCGATAATTTGCTACATTCTGAAATAAAAGGTAAATTTTGTTTGTGTATATATTTGATAGAACTGAACTAAAAGAACTATGCTTATAAATTCAGATAAAATATTTAACTTTTCATATTCATCAATCAATCAATCTTTAATCATTATATTTAAAAAAATCAATCTAGTTTATTTTTAAATTGTCCAAATATGTTTGTCTGTTCGTTAGCCACAACTCTATAGTGACGTGTTTTTTTTTAAATTATGTAGACTTTTCATAGATGGTTTAAACTTTTCGAATATTTAAATCAATGCATAGTTGAAAATATAAACCAAACAATTCATTGAAGACAATTAGACCGATAACTAAATTGACTCAAAACTTCCTGTTGATTTTATTTTAAATTTCGCACAAAACCCATAACATAAATAATTAACATTTCAAATTTTCATAGTTTTTGCAGTAGTCGGATAACAAAGTCTACAAAATCGAATTCATGTTCAATTAATTTCTATTCATTCGTTCTAGTTAACTTCTATTATACTAAGACAAGAGACATCGCGAAATGTTTTGGATGGCAAACAAACAAACATAATTTCAAATTCACAAAATTAATTCTTTGATGTCCAGCACATTTGATTCTAATTACAATTTTGATTTTTAATCGTACGTTATAAAAAGGATATAAAACAATAATCATTCTAAATAATTTGTAGGTGAACCAGGCTTCCCCAAGGATCCTGGTGGGAAAGAAGGTCCCGTTGGTGGCGTAGGTGGCGTTGGTGGAGTTGGTGGCGTTGGTGGCGTTGGTGGCGTTGGTGGAGTTGGCGGAGTTGGCGGAGTTGGCGGAGTTGGCGGAGTTGGCGGAGTTGGTGGAGTTGGTGGAGTTGGTGGCGTTGGTTCAGATGGACCAAGCAGAGATCTCACCTACCCTACGGGTTCTCCTGGTCCTAACGGGCCTTGGCCTGGTGATCCAAATTACGTTCCACCTGTAGCACGTAGACCTGCACTGTCTCCTTCTCGCAGACCGACTATAAACACAAGAGTACCTGAAATAAATAGTATCAGAACTCCAACAATTATTGAGCGAGCCAGATATGATAACGCAATTACGCAACGCGTACCACAAGAAAGTGTCATATCTGAACAATTGAGTAAAGATCTTGAAGATTATCAAAGTTCTGTTGTAATGTTAATATATTCCAATTTGAATGATTCTCATTTGAAAGATGGTCATCGGATGCCGGATTTAACAGCTGTGAAAAATGTAATTTTGGACGTTCACGAAATCAAAGATTCCAATAACTCATTTGCAAATTCAAATTTTGTACAAAGTCCTAATTCTTACTTGCCAGGAAAAGCAAGTTTTGACATTAATCTTGATAAAAAAGTTTCGCCAACGCCGGAAAGTTTTATAAATGGATTTCATAAGGATGATTATAAAAAAAAAGTCCGCATCAACTGAAGTATAGTTAAGTAGAATAGCTGAGAAAAGCCCGACCTTACCCAGGTGTTTGTAACAAATGTGACATATATGAGGACATATATGTCATACAAATGTACTACATATGTGCCATATATGGTATATTATACGTTATGTTATATGATTATATATTAATTTTTACTTTGTTATAAAAAGTGCAAATCAAATTCTGTAATGACCGAACAAAATAAAAAAACGAAAGAAATTTAATTGACAGACATATTTTATACCATAAATGAACTTGGGTCTTAAATAATCCCACACAAAAAAATTAATTATACATTTGGAATCATGAAACGCATTTTACACTAAGATTAAAAGATGTAGATGATTATTAAGTCTGTTTACATTTTAATTGAATTTCAGGAACAACTCATTAATAAAGTACATTGATATAAAAATATGACAATTTGTATTTTATTATCGACAATAATAATCGATATGTTTTATACTTCCTTACATATTATATTATATATTAGAATTTTTCACGCACTATTGCAAAAGTTCTGTCAACAATGTAGTTTTGTTGTCGGTAACTTACCGTCCAAAGATTCAATATGCAGTGGTACAAACTTTTACCGCATGATGGCCTTAACAAATATAACATATACTTTATTATTTGAGGTTTTATTCCGCGCATTCAAGCATAATTGATATGAAAACCAGTGCAACTATGTGCAGCTGTAAAGATATCAAAAAGTCCAATTATTAAGACGGTTTATACTGAATAAATAGTATTTCTAATTAGTCAACTATGGCTGATAAATCTAAAAGTACAAGTCATGTGAAACATACTCCGAAGGACGCTCAAGTTATTATGTCAATCATGAAAGACATGGGAATAACAGAATATGAGCCCAGAGTTATTAATCAGTTGTTGGAATTTACGTACCGTAAGTGTTTATTAGTATTTTTTCTTATTTGAAAAACATGTCATCATTTTGGAGTTCATATCAGTTTTTCTAACTGAATATATTAATTTACAGGTTATGTGACATGTATCCTGGACGATAGTCGTGTATATGCAAACCACGCAAAGAAAAAGATCATCGATCTTGAAGATGTGCGGTTGGCTGTAAAATTACAACTAGATAGGACATTCACAAATCCACCACCAAGAGATGTGCTATTAGATGTAGCTCGAGCAAAAAATATCGTTCCTCTGCCAGTTGTTAAAGCTATCAATGGTCTCAGGCTGCCACCAGATCGTTACTGTCTCAACTCAACCAACTACAAGCTTAAAACTTCAATGAAAAAACCATCTTCTAAAATAGGACATGGTATCGTTGGTAATAGTGTTCCTGGATCTCTCAACAAGATTAAAATGGATAACAGTAAATCAGGCCTGTCAATTGTAAAGCGTCCTGGTACGCTGTCAACAATAGCCAGAACGCAGAGCATCTCTATACCAAAACCAGTTTATAAAACTTTTAACAGTAAGTTACTGTTTTTTTTAAATTGTTTTAATACATTTTATACGAGATTGTTTTGATTATTTATTAAAATTATAATTTATTATCAAATAATATGAATGTAAATAAATAAAAGTGAATAAAAATGAGTCAATTAACTGAATATTCAAATTAAATATCCGAAATATGAAATTTTGTAAGTTAATTAATTACAATGGTTGATTGTTCTTAGGCACAGCCAGTTCTGCAACAGCCCCTTCAAGGGTCCAGATGTCAAAGCCGAAGGTACAAATCACGACCTCGCAGACTCTGCCGTCAGTTAAAATGGAAATAGATGAACAATCAGCAAAAAGAAAACGAGAAGAAGATGATTATGATGTCCCATAACATGTCACTGTTTTACATTATACTTCAAGAAAACATTCATTACGTAATAATTATACAATTAAAGGTTAAGTGATATCAATTTAATACAGTATACGTTCATGCAGCTTGTGTTTTTCAGTATCAATTAATTTGAATTTATCGAAATTAAATCTTAATACAGCTTTCTATTCGAACATTTATTCTTCCTGTTCAGTTCCTTCATCTTGCTCTTCTTCATCGTCTCTTTCATCCCCAGGATCTAGATTTTCCGCAGTTGTAAATGTCTTAGATTCATCATGTTTTGGTTGTTCATAATCTTGTTTTTCAGTTTCTGAAATCTCTTCTTCGCTATCTAGAGTGTACGTTTCATATTTAAACTCGTCAGAAGAGGCAACAGATGGATGAAGCTGGTTGTAATCAGTTGTTTCTACATTCTGTATTTCTTGAATCCAAGGCATCGCTTCCAATGAATCTGGTGTAGTGGGTCGATTCTGAACCGATTTTCGTTTCTTTTGGAAAGGAATATACACTTTACGGGGCTGTATTTTTCGGCGTAGTCTTAATTCATTTGGAATCTCTTCATCTCCATAAAGCCTATTAAATTCAATTTTAATACTAAGATTGAAGAGGAATTAAGTATAAAATAAAAATAAAATGATCAAAATATAGGGCAGTTGTATCTATTATTGACGTTTATAATATATAAGATCGACATTTTCATTTATCATTTATAAATTATTCATGTAATAAAAAAATCTTTTGAATTAATTTGTGATTTCTATTGTATGCCATTTAAAAAAAAAGCTGATAAAACATGTGCAGCTATCGATAAAAGGTACAACAACCTTAAATTCAATTTAGTATATTTTTAATAATGTTCATTAAAAATTAAAAATTTAGTGACATTTTTATGTGATAGTTAACTGAAATTATTCAGTGATTTTACTTGTAATTTTACATTTTACACTTTTACAAAGAAAAAAAAAACAATCGCACAGTAAACTTACACATCTGAAAAATAAATCCCTTTAAGTCGACAGTTAGCGTTAATTTGTATTCTCACGGTTTCAATGTAAACGGAACAAAATGCTTTCTTGGTCATATCAGCTAAATTGAATTTCAGTGGTACCCAGTCTTTGTGCAATTTTTTTATAGGACAAACAGCAAAAAATGTTGTTTTTATTCTTGGGATTTTAATAAAATTGCTAAATCGAAATCTTCGATGCAATTTTTTGTCATCCAATACCTGAAAATTTGGCACTTTCGAATTCAATTTTTTATATGATTTATTTTCAATGCATGGTTGATGATTAGACAAATAACATAATAATTATACAATTGAAAAAAGGGCATAATAAAAATAAAACGAAAATCACCACTATTTCGAAAGTAAAATTTTCCAAAACGTTGTTCCAGTTCATAGTACAAATAGGCATTTTGATTCCAAGACTTTCATTTTTATCTTTCGGGCAGGTAATATAAGTTGTTGAAATGTTGCATCCAGTTATTTCTAAAACCATAGACTTCAAATCCTCGTCAACTATTCTTTCAATACATCCATTTTCATTCTTAAAAATGAGATGGCAAAAATAAATTGAAACTTAAACTACTTTTAAATCTTTATATGAATACGAAAAAAGTGTGAACGAACTTTACTTTCCCAATTTTTCAAAGGCGATGATCCTAAACTAGAAAAGACTGATAAAAAACCTTTTTGATATTCTTTTCGATACATTGCTTTATATATATGTTCCTATAAAATGATCTATGAAAAATAATTCAGTCGTTAAAATGTAAAAATGTGGTACTATATATTATCTGTCAAAATAAACTGCAATAAACAATCAACTTCAGGCGCCATGAGTAGAGAAAAATTGAAATTTGATTTCGAAATAAAAGAAAAGATTCGAATTCAGAGGCAAAAACAACAATGACTGGAGAAAAAATAACGTGTTATATATTTATTTGCTTATACAAATGTCAATCAACTGTTTAGTAGACGTTCGATGTGACTACGCTCGTGACTTGTTGCAAAATCTGCAGCCATTTCAGTGGGAGTTAAAAACCCTTGACTAAAATTGCGGTCAAGTTGTACACCTTGGATTGCAAAAGCTTGCATTAACGTGATGTACGAAATTTCACGATTCAGACGACGGGACAGTCGCACTTTTGTTTCAACGATTCGTCGACGACAAGTTATATGGCTGTCAAAATCAGGACATATTTTTATAACACAATTTTTGCAATAATTTACATCTGAAGTTTCTCAAACTTAATTTATCTAGTACTCACTATGGCACATAATTTTTCAACTGTTTTCTTTTCATTTTGAACGTGTATTCTTTTCTTCTTTTTATAGTTCCATTATGTTTTTTTTTCCAATTTATCTTGAATCTCACTGTCAGTATACTTTGTCTGGTTTTGTTCAAACTGTTTGATTCAAGTTAAACTATTTTCTAAAGGCAGGAAATGATCCGAATCATTTTGCGTGCATTCCGCTCAACCGAAGAACGATAACTAGTAACACAATCGAAAGAGTTTATTGAGTTGATCGTTTAATGTAAGCTACTCACCGCATTTTGATGATATAATGAATGCCAAAAAGCTGTTTGATGGAAAGTAGATACCGGTACCTCTGGTCACGAGTATTGATTGGGTTCATTTATTTGGTTAGTCAATAAATTAATATCTCATTGTAAAAGATTTTTTTTATTCATTTTATTTTTATTTGTTCGAGATTTTCTATATTAATACAAATTAATTTTCATAATATCCTTTCAGCGATGAACAATTTTGAATGTTATAAAAAAATCGTCAAAACGATCCGCGACAGAAGAACGTAAAAAAAAATGAAACTAGTTGTTTCATAATAAATGATAATCAATTCTATTTTATTCAAATATCATAGTAATGAAAATAATTCATGTATTCACTCAAAATTAATACAGAACATATGGATGATTTGAAATGAAAAAACAATCCTGTTGTTAAGAGGAATTTCGTTTTATGTAAAAATTTGTTCCAAGATAGAGAGAAGAGCCTAGCTAAAACAAACACTAATGGACTGAACTGAATTGAGTGCATACATCTTTAATGTGGAATAATAAAAAAAAAATAAAAAAATTGTTCTTTCTTTAATTTGCTTAAACTCTAACGGTCATTAATGTTGTCATAACGTATTAATCACATATAAAACTCATTGAACAATCTTAAAATTCGTATATAATCAATAAATTCGCGTATATGGTATATTTCTTTGTAGTACATGGATCAGTCTACTATTATCGATCATCATTTTGATAGGAAATTGACTTTGTATGAAACTCACATTAGGGTTCAGTTTTAATTCGATTTCAGTTGCACTTGTAATGTACTCAGAAAGCACTAACAAGATTCGAATGAACAGACGCATGCGTTAGTTGTTGGACGAATGGAGGAGCTGGGCTGTGAATACATGCGCCCTATACGGTACAATTCATGCTCGGATTTATTGATGTTTAGTCAGATGTTGGCGCAAGAGCAGTCCATTGAACAGAATTCCCAAAACGGAGTTCATAGTCTTTTCCGTCGGCTCAAGTGTCCAAGAATGTCCTCTCCGAGGTGATAAACGTGTTGCAGGTTCTGCACCTTTCCTTTCTCTCTGAAAACAACAAGATTTTCAGAAACTTGGTCACACCTTTATTTCTTACTAGTGAGCAGCTGTTGTCAATTGTGTGGATGTTGTCAACTGGGTTGTACACGTTTGGCATAATCTATAAAAAAACGAGACTACTAGAGTCGTTGGCATCATCTATAATTGCCAGCGATTTCCGTGTGTCATCCTACCATGGCCGAAGAAAACCACAGGCGACACAGGTATTAACTGCCGCGTGTGTCATCTAGACGGGACTGCGTGATCCTCGTTAAGGTCATTGTTAATTAACCAAGTTTGATCAAGTACGAAAATTCAGAAGTGCGCTATATACGAGTATCCATAATCCAGATCATTTCAAATTATACGTAAACTCAGAATCTGAAATAAAAGAATCAGTAGAGATCAGGTTTTATATTATTTAAGTCAACCTAGTGAGCCACTTTCAAATTCGCATCAGAAAAGGAAAAGTAGCAAACTTATTATTTTAGTAAGTTCACATTGAAAAGTTTATTAAATTATTAAGACGATCCTCATAATTAAATATATTTTTGCACGCACGCAGAACATTATTGATTTATTAATGACACTTTGATATAAAATACAAAATTAAAACAACTCTGGTTGGAGAACTTTGATTATTGAGAGCATTTTTATATATAAATTGAATGATACATTTTCTCTAATAAGTTGATTAGCGTATAAATATATTTGCTCTCGTAATTACAGATAGTGATTCTTGTTTTACATTTTGTTATATAGTAAAGTTTATCATGTATTTAGTAATATTTCAATTAAATTTTGGCACAACGCATTATATGTTGTAGAAACTACTTGTTGTTCAATGAGGATTGAACAGCTTTGTTAAAAGTTTTCAAGCGGTTTTGTGTAGAATGAAATGTTTAATTATTTTGTTAACAGAAAATCATTACCAGTTCCGGGTAAAACGGAGGTGAATTTATGCTCTGTCTTATCACTTGGCAAAGATTTAAGCAAAATTACAATGCCTGTGGTTTTCAATGAGCCCCTTTCTTTCTTGCAAAGAGTTGCAGAATACATGGAATATGCCAAATTACTTAAACAAGCTGCACAGCAACAAACACCTGTTGAAAGATTGCAGGTAAAATCCTATCCTAATATAAATGAATAAATACAAGTTCAACAAAATGTTTCTCGGTTTGTTCAATGGAGCTTCTACATCATGCAAGCTGAAACAATCTAATTAACCCTTATCGCGTGACGCTTGTCAAGAGCCAAGTTTCATTTAAAATTGTGACATTTCAACGAGTATTTATGTTTGGTTATAGTTTGAGATTAACATTCTTTTAATTACAGACAATTTTTTTTGCAATGTTGTATATTTTAAAAAAATAATAATAAATAAATGAAAACTAAAAAAATTTAATGCCTTTATGTTTAATTATCCAGTAAAATGAAGTAAACGTCTCGACATTGAATGCGTTGCATCAATGTGCATGCAAAGTTATAGTTTCAACCTCTCAATTAATTATGGTTCCAGTATGTTGCTGCTTTCGCGGTTAGCGCTCTGGCATCCAATTGGGAGCGACTAGGAAAACCATTCAACCCTCTACTGGGTGAAACTTATGAATTACAACGAGAAGATTTTCGGTAATTTTGTTCATTCTATACGGAACAATAATTCTTTCAAAGGAAAAAAGCTTGAAATTTAATTATTTATCTATTCACATTGAAAATTTGACAAAAAGAGAAATTTGAAGAATAACATTTGTATTTCAATGGATCAGAATAATATGTGAGCAAGTCTCACATCACCCACCTGTATCAGCCTTTCATGCGGATGGCGAGGATTTTGTTTTTCACGGTAGTATCCAGCCAAAATTGAAGTTTTGGGGTAAATCTGTCGAGGTCCATCCAAAGGGAACCGTCACTGTCGAATTGCCTAAGTAAGTTGAGTGCGCACAAAAATTTAGACAGCATTTTCATTCAAGTTTTATATTAATGAATTTATACGTTATACTAAAAATGTAATGTTGTAGGTGGAAAGAAGCGTACACTTGGCAAAATGTCAATTGTATTCTCCACAACGTATTAGTCGGACAGCTCTGGATGGAACAGTTAGGGGCGTTAGAGGTAAAACAGCATGGTGGTAGCGATTTGAAAGCAGTCTTGAATTTTAAGAGTGCTGGTTGGAATAACAAGGATTTACACAGAGTCGAAGGCTTCATTACAGATGGAGAGTAAGTGAAATTGTAGAATTTTTAGTGTTGTTATATATTTTTATATTTGCACAGATTGTGCAGGACAAATTGTTTGAAACTTAGAATCCTAATCATTTTTACAGTAAAAAGAAATTGCTGTTTTTATACGGTAAATGGACAGAGTGTCTTCGATCTTGTGAACCATCCTTGTACGAAGATGCTGTTGAACGGATAAAGCGCGAGTCAAAAAGTCCTCAGGGGAGTCCAGGGCCCAAAAAAGTATTGGCAAAGCTCTCCAGCTTCAAAGTGGGGGCATTCAAACCTTCGCATCAAGTTAGTAACAAGCAACCCAATCTAAACGTCAATTATCATTCAATTTATTTTACAACCAATTTTGAATAATCAATTGTAACTTTACATCAGATTGAAATCTTTTGTTTAGGATGCAATCGATGAACCAAATACTGACGAAGACTTTTTGCCAGTTGATGACATTCAAGGTTCCACAACACTTTGGGAAGTTACACCAAGACCAGCTAATAGTTCAGAGGTTGGACAAAATTTTTTTCTTTAATTAAATTCAAATTTTTTTAACAGGCTATTAATTAAATAGCTTATAACAAAACCAAACGAGATATTGCGACATGATGGCTGACAAAATACATCCAATTTATAAAGTTGTCAGTATTATTAATTTTAATAAAAAATAGAAGCAAGCATTACGTTGACTCATGAAAAATGAACTTATTCTTTTCAATTTGAAACTATAATCATAATGTACTGACTTATTTTGAAATTCATTAATTTAGATTAAAGTTTAAACAAACTAAATAAATGTTTAATACTGAAAAGAGTATTTCTATAAACATCATCATAAATAAAAATAATATAATTATGTTATCATAAACGTTAAACTTTTAAATGCATTAGACATTACATGGAACCCTATACTAAATAACATTGAGAATAACTGCGTATTCAATTCCAAGGCAACGACACTTATATTACACCGACTTGAGAACAAAATCAATTTCCCAAAATAATAACAAATCAATACCGCAAAGCTATTTTATAAATCATCAATAATAGTTCATTAACTATTTCCTCTTTAAAACGAGCAAATCCTTTCTCCGTCTTACCACTTCTGTACATAGAGGACCAATAAGAGCTCATATACATCTGGTGTCGGTGCGTTGCAAAATCGCTGTAAAGAGATTATGAACTTGGGATTCAGCGGTAGTAACCCTCGACTATATCCTGAAATTGAAATTGTAGACATTTTAAACCTGCTAACCAGGGCACGTCGCAGCAGAAGTCGCATATTATATTTTGTAATACAAAGCTTGCTAGTGAAGTCTTATTAAAATCTGTCCGCTTTAATATTGCAAGGCAATATTTTTAATATCAACCTGACTTTAGTACTTTCAGTTTACCGAGTTTGCAATGACCTTAAACGAAATGGAAGAAGGCATGGGTAGTGTAATGTGCCCGACGGATTCCCGTTTAAGACCTGACATTAGACGATTGGAAATGGGCGATCAAGATGGTGCAGCCTCCGAAAAAACGAGATTGGAAGAAAAACAACGAGACAATCGCAAGGCGAGAAAACATAATAAAATTACCGAGTGGACTCCGCGGTAAGAAATTAAATGGTCAATTAATTGGTTAATTTGCTCCGTAGATGACCAGTTAACTAATTAAACGATGGTTTCTTGAATTTCAGATGGTTTCAAAGCAGTACAAACCCTTATACAGGTCAAGATGACTGGCTTTATACAGGTGGTTACTGGGATAGAAGCTACACAGACTTAGAGGACTTGTTTTAATGACTTATCTGGCTTATTCTATCAAGCATCTTTATTTGCCTCAGAGACAGTCGATCTTGGTTACTAGAACAGGTTGCACTCTTGATCCATAGCACACAAGTAAGGTACATATACCCTTGCAAGGTCCATTATTCTAAGAAAGAAAGACTTCTGAATTGTGAATTGAGTAAGATGTTTCTATTTTTAGGGAGCTTCGAATTAAAAGACTTAATTTGGAGCACAATGGCTATGGTTGTTTTTCTTTTCTTCATGCGTTTGTCTGTTTCAAAACAATGGTGCTTCTGGTGACGAGTAACAGGCATCAACTGAGGCCAGGATTGCAAAGAACATCAAGCGCTAACTGTGATGAGAAAACGTCAGATTTTAGTGTATTCACATTAAAATTTTATCATTTATCTCACAACAAATTTTGTAGGGTAATGGACAAAAAAAACTTTGTGTGTGTTGCTTCCTAAATCTGTAGACTACATATATTTTATGATCTGTCTGTGTAAAGAACTTCATAGAGATTTCAGAAGATGACCTTCGATTGAAATTGAATCAATTGTTTTGAAAGGACCCATAGGAAATCTATAAATCTATTATTATGTTAAAATGGAATTTTGCGAAAGAATCAGACTTTATTCTGTGTCTTATTCTTGTTTATATATTTGGACATATCTACTTCAATATTTAGTTTTGAATGTATATTATATTTTATACATTATTATATTCGGAACGCCCAAGAACTGTTTCCAATATCAAAATAGTTGATTTAATAGTCAATTTCAACCATGGTTATTTTATACGAGATCTTATGGAAAAGATGAACAAAAAAATTATGTGAAACAAAATGTATGTATATTAAGATCTTAGAAGTTCACTGTACTAATTCAAAGAAGATTTAGAATAAAGTTCAAAAATTATTCAACTTTGAATTTGAAAAACATACCAACCATTACAAATCAAAAGATCTATTTTTCATTTCACTTTCAAAGCAAAAAAAAAAAAAAAAAAAAAAAAAAAAAAAAAAAAAAAAAAACAAACAGCATAAGCGCCTTTTATAACTTTATAAGGCAATTGTAATTATTATTAAAAACAAGTAATTTTTGTCGTTTCAAATAACTGCGCCTTTAGGAATCAAGTATGGCTGAAAACAAGAAAGGTTTAATTTTCACTTAAGAAATGTTATATTTTAAAATTATGTGGTCATGCTAACAAAACTATAATAATTTTGAATAGGAAAAAATCATTCTCCGGCGGAGGTGTACCAGAAACGAGTTTGAAAATTCAAGTCCATCCCGCTCGACTAATGTTCGAATAATTTGATTGGCTGGTTTCAGACATCCATTCCAATGGACTGAGTTCTCATGTTTTCCGTCGTAACATGAATTATAGTGATCGCACGCGAGACGAAAAATAGTGTAACCCGCTATCGGCTAAATTGTTTAGTTGGCATTAGTTTGGCCACTTTAATTTTCGCCTCAGAATCAGAAAACGTGCAATTCCTAGAGCTGCACAAACCAATTACCGCGCATTACGACCGTCAATCCGAATTTGCTGTAGAATCCACTCGAGAAAAAGCGATCAAATCGGCTTTTTAAAGTGCCAATTGCGATAAACACTCCCAACCAAGCCGTTGACATACTGAAGCCCGAAAATGAGCAGTGTGACGACAGGTAAGAAAAACATTTAAATTCCGTCTTCACTTGTATGTCAAAAATCATAATATTTTGATTGCCTGGAAAAGTAATAAGAGTGATTCCAAATTGTAAACAATTTCTAACCTCACTATTTTTTACTCTTAAAGGGAAGTTGTTTTACGATTTGAGCAGTTGTGTTAAAACTTCAATTGAAATGACAATAGAAATTAAATTCAAAAATTAATTGCTGTGTACGTGGCGACGTATAGAAATAGAGGTTATGCGACGAGATGCATGTGCATGAACAGCAACAATATGTCGCAACAAAGTTATTTTCCTATTTTTTTTTTCATACAATTGTTTCAGGAACTGACGCGTAAACTTTTATTTAAGTGAATTTGATCGGATTGTTTAACAATATTAATAATAAAAGGTCATTGTGATTATAGTTTTCTTGACAAAATGACAGAGGTTGTTTATGTTTATGATATAAAAATTTGGTATAATTAGATATAATATTTTGTATGAATTTTAATTTTTATTGTTGATACAAATTATATTTATATAACAAAATTAATACTGATATTTTTTAGTATTACTTATAAATAGAATCCTCAAGCATATTGAACGAGCCGAACTCACTAGTTCATCAGTTTTATAATAATAATAATTAAGATATATACAAAATAAATTTTAAAAAAAATATATAAAAAATATTTATTAAATATAAATCATAATATTCGATTTACTTTGAGTGAGAACTGCAGTTGATATAGTCAATTTGGTAATTTTTTTAAGATAAGTTCTAGCGATAAGAGAAAAATTTCAGAATTGGCTTTGTAGTTATTTATAATAAATTTGCAAAATTTAAAAACAATTTAACATCTAAAAATGAAGATATTGAATTTACAAATTGGCATAGATTAGATATAAAAGCTGTACATTTGTTTACAAATTTGATGTTGGATAACATTGTAACTGAATTTCATTTGTATTAAATAATTTTAATTGTTACAAATGTAATAAAATATTAAAATAACTGGTCAAACAATAATTAAGTGCAATACTCGGATTAAAAAATTATGTACTAACTGAATCCCAGTACAATGTCTTTGAGACTATTATAACGTGACAATTCTACTATGATTTTACACATTTTGCTGAGATATTTTTGCTAAAGTATTTCTCTTGTACTTTTTGTGTTGCATCAACGACTAGATATTATTAATTAGCTAAGTTTTGTTTCTACTCTATATTTAATGATAAAATTGGTCTACCGAATGGCTAAAAAGTGAAGAAAGCTACGTCTCCCTTTCTTGAAGACTTCATTTTGACGCTCAACTGGTCTCCCACCTACTGTTTTACGTGGCTTAAATCGAAAGGCACGACTCCACTGTTGGCTGATGATGAGAAACAGTATCCTAGATTCAGCTCGGCATTGCTGACTGTGAACAAGAAATCGGTCCGAGTGCATGATCGCCTCAAACAACAGTTTGTTGCCCTCCAAACAACGCGCAACGGTTCACTGTGTAATTCAAATAATTTCTAATCAATCAGTGGATTTAAAAGTGGATATAAAACTAAACATGCCCAAAAATCGTTATGAGTGATTTAGTCCAATCAAATGTTTCTTTTAACAAGGCAATTTAGGCAAAGTTATCATACTTTTTAGAAAGTAATTAGTCTGTTGGTATGTTTGTTATGTCTTCTGACAAAAAAAAAACACTTGTTAAACGAACAATTTTGATATATTTTATCAGAGTAGTTAATTACGTGAAAGAATAATTTAATAATTAGAACTTGTTATTTTAATATCCACTGTTGCGAATGATAGATATGAGTGTACTTCAGGCATACAATTTGAAAGTACTACTTCTTAACGTTTCCTGGAATCAAATTTAATTAGTCAGCTTTTATATACCAAACAATCACAGATAAAAAAAATTTTTTGAAATTGTTTCATAATTAATTTGAGTTTAATTCTAAGTCAGAAAATTATTAAATTGACATTCATTTTGAAATAAAAAAATATCAAGACGTTCGTAGAAGGGGATAAATGTACTTAAGTCAAAGATAAAATTAAATAAATCTCCATTTTATAGTAACCACATGGTTCGGGTAATACAAACAGGGAAAAAGAAAAGAACGTCGGAGCAATGCGTGAGGAGTCAAATGATCCAGATGCTTGCAACTCATCTGGTACACCAAAGCAACAAGTGTCGATTTGTTATAGACCAACTAATCTGGACGATTTGGCAGGAGAGTTTGAATCGTTGGAGTACGAAGAAGACGTATATTACTCAACCATTACAGTAACTCCGAGCTTTGACGAGGTCAACGAAGGAGAGAATGACACAAAAATTGTAGTCCATTGTTGGAAAGATGAAAGCGAAGATATAGATGAAATTATGGTCATTTACGAAGAAGATAAATTTAACAATATGACAAAATCCATGGAGCAAAGAACGGGAGACGAGCTGAGCAAAATTGAAGAGAAGAGGAAAGAGCGAATTTTGAGAGTGATTAAGCCGATTTTGGATAGGCTCGGGGTTAAAGGGAATTATGAGAAAATTTTGAAATTTGTGCGAAGGAAAACTGGTAATTTTTTTTTAGAGGGTTCAAAAAAATTCTGACGATAATAAATCATCTGAATCTTTTTTTATTTAAAGGGTAATGATATTTTCATGCATTTTGTACTATTTTTACAGCCGATGATGCATCACTTCATACCGACGGTTCCTTATCACCGACAGATAGCATTGCAAGTGAACTTCAAGGCTTATCATTTGAGGAGCAAGAACGCCAAAAAGAAGAATGGAGAGGGGAGCTTGCAAAGGTACCAATAAAAATTCAGATTTACAACTTTCAGGCTCGCATTATTCATTGTTTTATAATCAAAATTACTATTTGTATTATGATTTTTCAACTTTTTCATTCTGATAAATCATAGTTTAATATATTTATTCTGAAACAACATTCTTTCTATGGAAAATTTCTATTTAATTTTTTAACATGCCACAAGAAAAAAAAATATAATGATGTTTTGCTTTTCAGATCGAAGAAGAAATTCAAACATTGAGGCACGTTTTGGCCAGCAAAGTACGAGTTTCGCAAGATCTCAAACGTAAACTGGGAATTAGCGTTTGGAAAGAACTAAGTGAAGATGTGAACCAGGGTATTCGCAATGTCAAAGAGAGTCAAGTGTATGTATGAATTTCAACTGTTATGTACAGTCAGATTGTTCCTCAGTACTTAAAATGCGACACACAAAAGTCTTCACATGGACAATTGTTTTAGGCGTTTAGATTTTCTTTTGCCTTTATTTATTTTTACATTATTTTACAAAATATCACAGAGGCATACAATTTTAGTTGCAACCAGTTTTCTATTCTGGGATTTAGATTTAAAAGATAGAGTTTGAGTGTAAAAAAATCTTAATCTTCTAATCGACCACACAACATTTTATATACAATGGTTTTTGTTTTAAATATATTGTATAGAGTACATTGTTTGTCTTTAAATCAAAAGATGTTTTTAATCTGTTCTTCTTTTTTGTAAATTTAGATTTCAAAAAACTGAATCCGTTTTCAAATCGACTGCTGAAAAGACAACAAGCATTTTAGGAGGATTTGGCAGTGGCCTTCAAATGAAACTGGGGCAGATGCGAAATTCTGATAGTTTCCGCTCGCTAGAGGAGAAAGTTGGATCTGCATATGAAAATGTCAAGGTGATATTTTAAAAATTTATTGAAAAAATTTGTCTTACATTTCCCATGATGGGTACAATAATTTTTGAATATACAAGTGTACTGAAAAGTCTCTTTACAACGCCAGTGAAGTTGGCAGTAGACTGTTTGTCCCAACGGACAGTAAAAAATCATAAACGCCCACAAACCTATAGTCATTGAATTGCCATTATTTAGCAATGTCAAGTATCCTTGACATGCCGTTCCCTTTACTGGCACTGTATGTAAACTTTCAGTGAACATGTAACAAAAAATAGATACATAATTTTGGTATTTTGTAGACAAAAGTTGTTCCGTCCCGATCAAATTCTACTCAAAGTTTCGATGAAGCTTTGAGAGAATCAGAATCACGTCGAGCGTCAGCAGCGCCATCCGCAACGAGCCCGACTATCCCTGAAGAGAAGATGCTTTCTTAAAGCGAATGACACTTCATCCGTCCTTCAATACTTTATAGTTTTTTTTTAACAATTAACATCATTTACACGACTTGCAGAAGTTATGTCTCCGTATACAGAAAACTGAACAAATTATAATCACTTATGGTAAAAGCTGAACCTTTTTTTTCTGAAATGAATAAGCATTGCGATGAATTAATTATTTATTAATCATTATAGTTAGAATCGTAAATTTGTTTTATCTTTTACATTAAAAATGTCAAAACAAAATTTTAATGGCAATAAACTTATTGAATTTATCACTCAAAAGATTTTGAAATTGACATTGTTTAAATGTAAATCGAAATTTGATTTTATCATCAGGATGAGAATCAATGCAATTTGGGTCCTAGTTGTGTGTTATTAATTGTGCTCATCGAATTGATTTTACCGCTCTTGATGTGAAGTAAATTAGTTTTTATTTATTAGCAAAGTAGATTAATGTATGTTTTCATGTCGTATCAGTACTTGAAACAAAGATTTATTACAAAACGATACGTGATAAGTGCTTTATTGATTTCTTGTTTTATCAAAAACAAGATCATGCTCATTGTGTTATACAATTACCTTGACATTTGGAATTGAAATGCATTTTATACACTTTTTTACCTAATTTATTCAGCACGAGGGTATTTTAAATTAAATTAGTCGGAATATGTTTGAACATTTTAGTATATCTCAATGAATATACATATTAATAAACAAATATGTATTCTTCATAGTGTATATAAGTATGAATTTTTAATAGCAAATATGTTTGGAATTCTTTAGAGATGAAACATTTTTGTAAACATCCAAAAACTTGTACAATTCTGTATTTTGTAAGGTGAACATTTTAAGCGAATACGCACCCAATTCAAATCTTGCCTACGATATTAAATTATTTCTGCAAAAAAAAACAAAGTGTAGTGTGATCACCTTAGACTGAAAATGTATTATTCATTTATATTCTTATAATTTTCGTTAAATTAGCATTATTTCCCAATTTACTGCAAGCCAGGATTAGATCATATTGAAGTCCAGAATTGCTTGGAGCCCTGACTTTCAAAAAACAAGAACCGAAACCGGAATCCAAATTAAAATATGTAACCAACTTTAGTTACATTTTGCATGGAGTGTTTTACTGGTAATCATCCTTTTTAATTTAATGGTAACGTTGCAAATATGTAATGTAAATAATTAAGGGAAACATGACATACCGTTGTATGTGTGGTCTCGTGGTTTATTTCAAAGACGTAATGAGAAGTAATACGTTATCTCCCTTTTCCTCTATGTACGTTTCCATAAAGTTTACCACATAATTCCAAAATTTCATCTCCTTGTCCTTCTTTCCTTGCTCATCTTCCTTTTTTTCATTATGATCTTTATCTTTCTTCCCTCATGCTTTGACATCCAGTTCCCTCCACTCTATCCTCTTCTCTAGCTCATCTTTAAGAACGTCAATCTCACAGTTTCCACAAACTTCGTTCCTCCACATTTTCCTCTTTATGATCTCATTAATTTCTTTTTTAACAAATATATATTTTTTCCTAATTATACTATGGGGTGCAATACGGTGGTGAGAATAGTTGCATATAAATAAAAATATGAACTGTTCCAACTTCTGAATATACTGGGAAAACAATGACCGCATTTGAATTTCAAGAACAAAATTTAATTTATAAATGAAAAAACTGATTGCGTTATTTGATAGCAGATTCAGAAATAAAATTTTAAACTATATACTTTTTTTAGACGTTTGGGATGATTGTACAACTATTCCACTTCTTTGAATGTGATGGAAAAGACAAATAAAACAGTATGAAGAATTCGGTATTGATTAAATATTTTTAATCAACTGAAAAGAAATAGTTAATTGCTTATTTTTATGTTTGAATAAATTTATATATTTTATGATGAACAAAGACAAAAATTTTGGGTCTAGCAAATTATTAAAAATTTGTAGAATCGAGAATTGTTGCATGAAGAAAAAGATTTTTAAGTGTTATTATACAAGAAGTATAAAAATATTATAGCTTATTTTTTAATTTGCAATGCATATTAGTTCGTCTGAACACAAATCGATTTTCTGGCAAGAAACTCTGGCACGTTGGTATAAGCGATGAAGCATCGAGACGGGAAAGTAACCACATATGAAAAGTGAAAAAGCAGCAGAGTTATAAAAATATAGTGGATAGTAGGAGATGAACAAGGACAGGGTAAGTTGAAAGTGGGAGAAGTGTTAGGGGTTATGATAAAATAGGGGGGTACGCATGAAAAATGTTACTGGGCCTCAGAGTTGGGCATGCCAGCCAAAGCCGAACAAACGGCTAAACAAAGACAGAAGAAACTTGGTTGCAACATCCGCGAAGTCGGTTAACGGTATCGGCACGAGAAGCAGCGTGGCGGATCTACCCTGGGAGAACCGACGTGGTTGGGCCTTATGTAGGTCTCGTGCACCTATTGGTTCCACGGGTCCTTCGACCCGTTTAACAACGTACACACACACGCAAGCTACACATGTACAAAACCACCTGCACCAAGCGACGCCTTTGTGTAAAGACAACGAAGAAACCCAATTTAAGAACGACCAAAATTGAATTGACATAAAACAATAACAAGTTAATTTATATACGTCCGGGTGTTTTCCTAAAAAAGAGACTGATAAATATACATCCTGTTTATTGTGTCTATGTTCCATGGCCGTAATTCGTTGATGATCTCGTTCAAACTATAAATTTTATAGCTGCACTAGTCACAATTAACGAAACTATATCATCATTTTTGTTTCACCTCCAAACCTTTACGTGTGTCAGCAAAATCGCCCCAGGAAAACTGAACACATATGTGACATACATGTGATGCGAAGCAATCATTCATATATTTATATCACATGACATATGTATGACTATGCATTTCACAAAATGTTGACATATATGACATTTATGCGACATGTGTGTGCATATTGGTATATCCTGACTAGCATCTTTGAATAATCTATTATTACACTAAAATTATATTTATAAAAAGAAATTTTTATTCATTCATTCCGCAACAGATTGCAATTCGTCATTCTAAAAACATATTAAATCAGTATGCAACCACCTCATTAATTTACCAAAAATTGAAAGATCAAGTTATTAAATCCATCTCCAAGTAATGATAGTAAAAAATAATTAAATGATATTCATTAAGACGCATTTCGAAAAGTTCATATAATATACAGAAAAATTAAGATATATGAAAGATCATTATACCTTATTATGACATTAAGTGATGGGCATTAAAAATAAGAAAATTATTATAATCAGATATAAAATTACATTGTTCGAAATAAAATATAAAATCCCCATTAGAATGGGTTTAAACTGGATTCAAACTTAATCATCTGGAATGGCCATTAACAACCCTGATAACTGTAGTGTATTTGGGTGATTTAAACAGAAGCAGTGCACTTCTAACTGAGTCTTCTCACCTTATAGTCCAATCTTGGAGCCTTCTTTTTTTAGGCCTTTACTTCAACTGAAACATATGGAACACATTTAGTCTTTTCGCATTCTGTTAATATTAAAAAAGAGAATAAAAATTAAAGATTATTTTTTATGATAATTATTCCTCTCAATAATTCAGCATCAACCTTCAACTTGATCATCATTTCAAATGTTCAGTTTGAGGGTTACGATTTGTCACGCAGCGGTGGTCAGTCATCGCAATAATTTTTTGTTATTAAAGAGTTCGCAATTCGAAACACATGTCCATCATCAAATCCTTATTCTTATCCTTATCCAAACCAATACATTTAAATTAAAATAACATACGGTGATTCTTTGGGACTTCAAAATTAAGCTAGACTACTTAATTTCATTTACTTAAAAATTCATTTGAAGTGATATTTGACAAAGAATATGACAAAAAACATCAAAACAATAAAAAAAAAAAAACTTATTACGGCACGCTTCCATACTGAACCAGTTGAATTTTGAAGTATTACCCATAAACCAATCAAAAACTGAATAAACTGAGAACAAATGAGTATTTGCTTACACATATTGTAATACATACATACATATATTGTTATTAAAATTTAACAGGTTTGAGCTGTACATTTTGAGCTGTCAAAATAATCATAAAAACGGTCAACAAATAAAAATTGGACATACGAACTTGTCCAAAAGTTGAACCCGCGGTCAACTTCCGCCTTTAATCAACGTTTTAAAGAGGGACGAGTTTTTAAATGTACGTTGGTTCATAACTCATTTCGCATAAAATATGAAAACAAAAAAAATATCATTTTATCAATAAGTAAAAAAAAATTGTTTCACCCTGTTCCACACCGAAAAATATTTGTATTTTCACCAAACTTGAAATAAAAGGCTAAACAAAATAAGTGGGAACGAAAAAGGTGAAATGAATATTAAAAAAAAGCATGATGAAAGGCGCGCAAGCATAAGTTAGAAGTTGAATAAGAATCAAGCATCACGAAAATCGTGTTAATGAAGCTGCGCCTAAAAGCGTGTGCTAACTGTTGATGGCACGAGCAGCATTTGATCTGGTGAAAATCCAAATGCAAGGATAATTGCAAACAGCTTGTAAGGCGAATTCACATTGAGCGCGCAGCATCGTAGTATTTTGCGTGGTAGAGAGCAGATCGCGCGCGTTCTTTGTGAACAAGTTAGGGGTAAGGCGTCAAAATATTCTGCAGGATCGAGAGAAGTGACGTGCCCGCGCGCATGCACGTGCTAAAGATCTTTTGCGCATGCGCGCGGAGGTCAGGAGCAGAAGGCGGGGACGTGAGGTCCGCGCGGTGGGGCAGCGCATGGGGCCCGAGAGGACAGGACGGATGGAAGTACCGCTATACGTGGATCCGCCGCAGGCAAAATACATACCTACCTACCTACCTACCTACCTACCTACCTACCTAGCACATAACAGCCTAGTGACTAAACGGACGGTTCGGGGTTCGTCTGTGTTTCATACACTAGGCTACTAACGGCGAGATGCACGAGAACATCGGAACAAGGGAGGGGGGGAGGACCGACGGAGAAGGACGACTTGAGATCACCAACTGTAGAGGGTGCTGAGTGACCAAGTTGGTAGATCGACGGTACCCAGTCTTCGGGCGTCGCGTATGGCGTTTGCAGAGTAAAGGGACGCCCGGGCGGACTAGAACAAGTGTTGGAAAAGGGGAAGGGTGCGAAAGAAGGTGGAAAAGAGTTGTTAAAGGGAGAAAAGCGAAAAAGGTAAAGAACGCGCAGATAAAGCTAGAGGTGGAGATAGAAAGCCGGTGGCGTTAGTTGATGCGGTGTTGTGTCCGAGCCATACGGATCCAGCTGTGCGCCTTGTCACGCCACGGAGGGTTCCATACGCTTTTAATCTATTTACGTAATGGTGTTGTGTCGAGACAGTGTGAGCCTGTGACGGATCCTTAGAGTGTGTGAGCTTACGTGTGACGACGCTGCAATGACGCTAGCAGATGATCCTGCGGCTTAAGCGTGTGCGGCTTTTCGAACCTGTTGCTCGCTCAGGTCTGTTTAAGAACCAGAGGATAAAGATGCAGTGTAGCTGTGAAGTGTGCTGTCATGGAGCATAAGGCGTAAACCGACCACGTGGACCGTGCAGTGTAGTCAAGGTACCGAGGGTGCACTCTACTCAGCCCAATAATCAATTAGTGTCACTTTTCATCAATCCTCCGAGAGGTCACTGACCATTTCAATCGTTTCATTTTCATAATACCACTTCTATTCCATCTCCCGCTCAGCCCAACGCGAGGTCTTTGACCCACGAATCGAGATCCAGTTTATCTACCGGCCGTTACGACAGCTCTATTATACTAAAACCCAGACTTTTTAAATACCTCTCATATAAGTCAGATACCGCAGCTTCATTCGATTTAAGGGCTCTGCTTTCTCGTTCTCATTTCGACTTCGTCGTATAATCCTCATCACAATCACTTTGGAATGGTTCGATACATTACGTATCTACGTATAGATACACCCAAATCAGCTTTTCATCATCACCCTTGCAATACAAAAGTACCAAAGCGTCGCGTCTTAGCCCCGTTTAAACTATTACCTAGGTAATGCAGTTGAAACATTCGGATACTCCAATTATAAAATGTAAACCCATCTTGTTTCAAAAGTTCTCCAATTATTAGAATGATTTGTAAGGTGTTGATTCATTGATCAACCTGATTTCATATGTTCTGAAGAGGGAATATCTCTCACGGACAATTGACAAAATATAAAATAAAATATATTGTTTATATGCAAAATTTACAACAAGCGGCAATAAGTTATATATTTTAGCGATTATATTTTTATACGTGAGGATACAAAATAAAAATAAATCAAGTGTGAAAACTTGAATAAATGATGAATGAAGTACAAACATGAACAATAAAACAAATCAGAAAAGAGATAACAAATGATTTATTGCAAAGAAAAAGAAACAAGAACAATATTGTAACAAAGCGATCAAGACTGTTAACAAAAACGAACCAATTTAGTTCGTTTTGATATGAATATTAATAGTATATTTTGTCCCGAGGTACAAACTTATTTTTTTGCAACCTCCTGATTTAAAAGAGTGATAAATTTAGTTGTCAAAAAAGGGACGTAAGAGCTAGTTTTGGGGCATCAGCATTAGTATCTTCGTTTTTTAACGATTCAGTGAAACAATCTAGCTAATTTTGTCTTCATCGCTGAACGTTACGAAACACGTGCGTGTCGCAAACTTGAACGTATGCTAACAAGATGATCTTATTGATAAATATTTTATCAAGGGAATGTATCAAACCATCATGTTCTCTTCGCTCTGCTCAGTGATTATTTATTCGCAAACTGATTTTAGTTATCAATAACTGTGCGCTGTTTTCTCCACAATAGGTCTCACTACATTACATGCAACAAGGACATTTTTATAATGGCCAGGTTGAAATACCAGCGATGGAAAAAGCGAACATATATAGTGCCAATATAATGACCATATATCAGCCATATAATGTTTCAAAACCCATGTAATGATCATACGGTGGCAATATAATTATAATATGTCAATATAATAACAATATGTGTGCCTTGCGGTAATGATAGGTAATTGCTTTTTTTGTTTTTAAATTATAACGGATTATATATTTCAATTTTTCATTTTGACGAAAGTTATTATTATCATACTAAATATCCAAATTTATGAAATGACAATATCCATACCGAAATGAAAAATGGAATGATATAATCGGCTATAATATAAAAACGAAAAAAAAAACTTACTTGAATAGCCAACTCCATTTTTGATCTCGTTTTTAAATTGTCACTACCGAAATTAAGTATACAAGCATTAAAAACAATAATGTCTCTTAATCATTTCTATCGCCAATTTCAATTTCATCTTCATACAAAAAAAACTTATCACTTTAATAAAATACCAGATTAAGTCATTCCACGATTGATTCTCGTCCATTATACTTCTCACACCGAATCAATTTCATTCATTGTTTAATTAAAAAACATCTTAGTCAGCTTAAAAAATATTTAATAACAATTGTTTTTAGGCTCATTCTTTTTTCACGTCACTTTTGCTTATCATTTATTTAACAGTAACTACGGTAACTCAATTTTACAACAACAGTAATCAAAGAGCAATGGATTATAGCAATTCTAACACGACTGGACTTGGAAAAAATGGAAGACTAGGAAGAAAATAGCAAAATTAAAAAATAAACATGAAAGACAGACTGAAGATTCTTTCGATCGATGTGAAAAGTAGTTCAGTTGAATTGGATGCGGCTCTAATGCTCTTTCTGATCTACTGCAGCCCAAGAACGTCCTTGATCTGACCTTACTGCTGTATACTCATGCAGAGCCCTCTCATTTCATCGACGGTGTACCTACACGTTCGTCAAAGTGTAGGGTCAGGCTGGATAAAAATAAATAATCAGTGGAAGTTAGTTACCAAATAATACCTTTTTATCAAACGAATAAAGAATAAATATTAATTTTAAAAAACTAAGGCCCTCTGATTTCGAGTAACAAAAATATGTTTTAATCGCTTTTTAACAGCCTGTTCTTAAGATGGAATAAACAATTAGAATTTGGCTAAAAAATCGTAATTACATTTTGATGAATGAATTATTAAGATTAAACTAAAATAATATTTCCCTTGAAAAAACTGTAGCTTTGATGGTAATCGCGAGAATTCTTCATCATCTAATTTGTAAAAAACATGTAAAATAAAATCATTTGTATGATATGTGACTTTTTCTTTACTTTCATTGTCCCGTTGCGCTAACGAGCCTCTAATGTAAAGCCGGCCTCAAAATACCGATGCTATCCAAATTTTAAAGTCGGTCATACACAAAATAATGGCCAAGTGTTGCTGTGCGTGCGCTCCGGTTGAGCCCTCAATCCCACGCTTACTGATGGGTATCTCTATGCTTTATTCGTTAACCAGAGCCTCCTTTGTTTTCGTCGATGCGGACGAAGTTCGTACCATTTCCTACCTTGCCAAGACCGTCCCTGGTAAAAAGAAACATATATAGGCAATATAATTACGATATATTGCGCATCTACTTAACGGTTACAATTTTTACTCCTCACTAATAAATAAAAATGTTTGTTTGTTGGGAATTAACTTTAATGATAAGTAATTATATAACTCTTCTTAAAAGTAGTAACATGGGTTAGATAAAACTGGATTTTTCTAAATGTATACATAGTGTATTTGTATCAATTGACTTTGTAATTTCTATCGATTTTCATTTTCTGCACCCGATTAGTCAAGAAATATCTGTACCATTCCCTCATGCTCTTTCTGATCGAGTATATCTAAATCTGGGTTGAACAAAATTCTAGTCAACCTTTTTTTACATAGTTTTTTTTACAGGTCAACATGAAAATTATGTGTAATAATAATATAACGGTGTGTAATTGAGGTGTTTTCGTATATCAGGCGACCTTCAACGATTACAACACGAATGTCGGACTGATTAACGTCATAAAATCATTTGCCAACTTACAAACATATTCAAAATTTGTAATCGTAAAGACTTATTATCTCTCAGACATTTTTCAACTAGATCTAAAAATCTATACAATGTATATGCTGACGAAATATTAAATTTACAAAGTGTTTTTTAATAATCACAAAATTAATAATAAATAATTTGCATCAATAAGCAGCTGGAAGGCATTTTTCACTCTGGTATAACAAAAATTGTTTGTTATTTCTCTTTGAGCTAAGATGAAAACATTAATGTGTGTATCATCATGCGTCTTGTCCGCCGTCGACATTGGCCAAAAGGTCGACGATCTCGCTCCGGACTTGCGCATATGCGGTCTGAATTGCCTGTAGTTAGAGCCCAAGTCAGACAAATCTCTATTCCAATGGTCAAAAAACTGTAGTTCAAACATTTCTCATAAGCTCAATAATCTTTTTTTCTTTTTCATTTCGAAACCATTTTCTCACACGTCATTAGAATGTTTAAGGTCTATCGGTGAAAAACGATTTTCTCATTTCTATACAATGATGACAGTAAATTTTACCTGTCGGAGGGTGCTTTCCTTTTTTTCTATTCACGTTCAAATTACGAAACATTTTTTTCTTCGCCTCCGTTAGCTTATTCTCAAAAACGTCGGTTCATTGCACCTGATGATTATCCGTTTCACAAAAGCTTCCAGTGACGGTAAAACATTTTTTTTTCTATGGCAACAAACTTTTCACACAAAACGATCAAATGAATTAAAAGTTTACATCGGATTCATAAATCAAATATATGTATTAAAAAAAAAAAATTTGTAACTTGCTTGTTTGCATTCAAAGGAATTAAGTTTTTTTATTCTTTTCAATATAACTGTAAACTCTGATAAGTCTGAAAAAATTTCGCAACCTCGCGCAGGAAGAAACGGCGAAACAGCGGCTTTTTCGACAAAGTAGGATGCCACTTTCTACCTGTGCTGCATCGAGGCTTTTAGCATCTTGCTAAGATAAATTGGCGGCTTACGCGTCGTATGCGTGCGCTCTATGATCGGATGGTGATCTCGATCTTGTGAGAGAAATTTTCATCGTAGCTACGTGCAAAAAATGCCGGTGTTTCCCCTGTAGAAATTTCTCCGACCACGGAAATAAAATAAAACGTGCACTCAGTATAAAGGTGGGGAGTAAAAAGGGTTGTCTAATTTGCATAACTCCTTATTTCTCCTCGAGTCTATATAATTCAACATCGCATCATATATATATATATATATATATCTGCGACGCGCCGTTCATAGACTTGAACGAACGGGGAAACACTACGCTGGAGATTTCGATGCATGCAATACGAATGTCTTGTTCAACTTACTCCCTAACAAACTTTGCACGCTCAAACATATTTGCTTAGTCCTTCTGCTTAAGTAGTTTCACTTTAATTGTTTATCGTTTATAATTTTGTAAATCAACTTTGTAATCTGGAGTTTTTTATATCCTTGCTGACACATCATTTTCAAAATTGTGCTTGTCTGTCAAATTTTGTTGTCAATAAAAAACAAATTGCAGTTAATATAACTGGCTTAATGTAACTGGCTCAGTTTCTAAAGTCTTAGAATCTAAATAAGCGGTATAAAATTCATTTCATGTTATGTTAATGCATGTTGATGCATGAAAAAAAAACTTTTTGGCCAATCAAGCTAGAATTTGCAGCTAGAATTACGGAGGTGTAGAAAGAAAAAGAAATTTCTTTTCTAACGCCCGGGCAAAGCCGAGCTCAATTCAGCGAGTGTAGCATAAAGAGAAAATGTTTTCGATGAATCAAAATTTATCATCCAAATTCGATTTCATCATTATAATTCTACATCTACAGTTAAATTTAGATATAAACAAAAAATACAAAGTTATTAAAAAATAATTGCAATTGAATAATAGCAATTGGGTTTCCTTTTTGAAAATGTTAATTTAATATCCGAAAAAAATCAATTTGAACGCGAGGCATTGGAATGTTAAGGCAATAATTTTGACGACAAAATATTCTTTACTCGAATAGCAATAAAACAATAAGAGAAAGTTGAAAGTTAGTTTTTCAGTTCAATGGAGTACTGTATATTAGTTTGTAGAACGAAAAGATAATTTAATTAAATTTAAAACGAGAATTTCAAGTCGAACTGGCTAAACGATATTGCAAATAATCAGCAGTAATTAAAATTAATTCAATGTAGAATCTTAATCTAAACACATATTTTTCGATAATGTTAGAACAATGGTGATATATTTTTGCATCATTTTATTGCAAATCTTTTAAATATCAATTCAAAAGATCAATTCAAATAAATGATTGTATCACACACTTTAATTACGACGATACTACACATAGTATATCACTGTGTAATAATTTGCAAATTTTATGGCGACATGTGCACAAAGTACAACATATTTTACTTCTTTTTTAAATGAGATTTTGTTTAATCAAAATACAAATGTTTATTAACAAAAATAAACAACACATTTCAAATGGGAGGCCATTCGCTGGCACCAAATCTGTATCAACCATTCACTGGCAGTACATTGATCCTAGCACGTGTTCATTCTCTAGAATTTGATTCAGTGAAATATCTATAGATCTATAATAGACATATATTCAAAATATAAGCAATAATATTCAAAATGTGCTTCAGGTAAATTATCTTTTTTCCAAAAATGTATTAAGATATAACTTGATTTTTAAACAAATTCGCATTAACGAGAATATAAATTTTGTTATCGCATTTTATATATACAACAGATAAACATCAGTCATATTATCTAAAAATTTGTTCTATATTTGAAACGATTTCATTTTGAGAACTGAGTCATAAATCAGAGATAAAAATCTTTACAAGCGTGAATATTTTTATTTGTAAGATTATATTAAAGGATTGAATGCTGTTGATTCTACTTGCGTGGCTCCGGTGCACGCATCCAACTGCCGTTTTCAATCGCAGTGAAAGTTGTGCTAGACTAAGTTGAAATAATGCTGACATGTAGTACTTAAAAATAGTACTTAATAAAATGATAAGGGGCATCTCCGAGCAATACACTTATTCCTTTTACGCGATGCAATTAGTAAATAGGTCTCAAAATATTGATCAAGTAGTTGGATAATGCTGATTTCAACTTATATTTTTCGTTATATCTGAACGCTTCAAAAAGGACCGAAAACTCTCGTAATAGCGTGAACAGGCAAATAAAATTCTAAAAGTAATATTCAGTATTATTATGATGAAATAAATTTAATTTATTCCACTGCAAGTGTTAGTCATTGATTCAAGCTGACTGTCTGTTACCATTCACACTCTTTTACATTACAGAAGTATTTATCGATGTATATAACCACTACAACTGACAAAACTGAATTATAAGTCAGTTATATATACGTTTGCTATAAATATATATTTTTTTACATCGTAACTTCTGCTCACTAGAGTTGAAAAATTTAATTAGTTGATTACCCATGTCGGCTAATACGACTTTACGATAGTAAGCCAAATTCATATTAAAAAATATTTTGGACTCTTATAAATATATAAATAAAAACCATCAAAATTAACAACAACAAAAAAAATTCAAATCAGCTTTCGTTCGTGTTTTAGTTTGCATAGTGAAATTATATGCATATACCATAAAGTATATGAAATATAGGATTCTTTACCGAGTCGGACATTTCCGGAAAAATCTTGTTATATAAAAATGTAAACCGAAACATTGAATAAATAATCGGATTATATACAAATTAGTTATTTGTATTATGTGTTTTGTTATGTAGAAAATTTATTCTCATTCTCTGAAATCATTGGGGCTTATCGTATACTATGGAGACGGTTTTTCAAAAAAATTAAAGGTATACATTAGTAAAGATAAAGTTCTCCATATGAATAAACTTGTATGAATTTTATTTCGAATTTTAACACTTAACTGACGCTAAAAATGGCCACAACCTGACGTAGGCCGACATAGGAACTCTATAGACATCGTAATGATTAAACGTAGAACACTATGAGAATCCACTGATGTATATGTAGGCGGACCGCTATATCTTACGCAACCTAAGTTAGCCACTAGTGTACGAGGTTTCGCTTCACTGTCATTGCTGCAGTCTTAATGAAAGATGAAAAATTTTTGCTGTGTTCCGCTTATTTATTTCGGATATGCAAACTGACGATGGAAAATTTTCGTAAACTCGTTGCACAATGCATAAGGCAAAAATACGGTTTTTCGCCCAATAATTCTTCTCTGATGGAAATTTAATAAAACAAATGTGCACCACCAATATGTTTCTAATATATTGACATTATATTATCATTAAATGAATTGATCAATATATGCGCAATATATGATTTCTGAAATAATTTATAGCCAAAATATATTTTAATATATGATCCCTTTTACTAGGGAAATCCAAGCGATATATGTTGTAACAGCCCCTGATATGTCCCACTGGTTAAAATCCGGCTTTGTGCTATGCTGGTGCCCTTGCCAGATACACGATTCAGACCGATTAAAATGTCTAATATAGAATAATAATAATAATAATAATAATAATAACTAAATGATTAAACTAATAAAACAGTTGTTTTTTAAGATTAGTCTATTTTTTAATTATTAATTTAAGACAAATTATAATAAATATCCATTTGTTCAAATAATATTGAGAAAAAAAAACTTGAATCAACATTAATAATCAATCTTGATTTAATTAGCTGCCGTACTGAAGTTTGATAAACTATTTGTCGAACGAAAAAAAAGCATTGGTCACATTTGTAACACTCAACAATCTGTCAGCAACTTGGAAAAAACAAACCAAACTTCTCATCAGCATTAAAATGTAAGACGTTAGCTTATAATTGATCAAATAAATTCTACACGAGCGCAACGGACTTAATTTTATAAGTTTATAATAAACAAGAACCGTTGAACGTGCTACAAGGACATCAGGCTCTAGCTATACACTGTAGATTTATAAGATTTCGCGCAGAACCCTTAGCACAGGCGGCACAGTTTGACAACTGGAATTTGAATCCTACATTGCAACGACTCGCAAACATATACGCTCAGCCGCGTATCTGTTTGTGTATAGTATACGCGGCCGTGGAACACGGAACTCTTACGTCACTGCCTTGCCTCCACAATATCTGAACTCATACATGTGTACACGATGTTACAATCTCACAGCTTCAGTGACTAAACTCTACAATGCATCTATTTTTTCATCTGATGTTCATTATTTATTTTTTAGTTTTATGTTTTTTTATGCCACTGTCATTTTTATCATCGCATGCTACTACTGAATGCTGACAGATCAAAATTACATTTTCATTCTGTTTCATTCAGTAATTTTTACACACCATCTATTAGTCATCATTAATTTTTAAAACTCAACATATAGCATTCTTTATGAAACCTACATGAACAGAAATAAATTCAGAATGTTACTATAAAAAAAAAAATGAAAAAGAATGTCTTATCCAAATTGATACCAAATTTGGAAGTATGAATCAAAATATTGATCAAGTCTGATTGTAAAATTTAATGCTTGATACATCAATTTTTTTTAATTAAAATGATAATAAATTAAATTAATGGTAAATTAATGATTGGTGGATTGATAGTGAATTAAAAATAAAATGTATACATTTCACATAACAGGTTATTTAACATATTTTGATATTTTGATACGTTTAATTGGAGAAAAATATAGTTCTGGGCTTGGTGCTAAAGTGAGTTTCAACTTTTGCGTCTAGTAGGGTATTGTATTGCTATAAGTTTCATGAAAAATCAGCTCTGGAATGATAAATTGAATATACGAGACCTCCAAATTTATGTTCATGTCTACTCTATACATTATTTAAATTATGACACATTGTCACGAGATTTTTTGCAATTAAAGTGAATGCGTTTTTTTTTATATTTTAGTAAATTTTAGTCGAATATTCCGGATGATTATTTTGAACATTCCAGAATTTTAATTTTGGCATTTATTCGAGAGGGGCCAGATTGAAATTTCAAATGAAATAAAAAATTTGGGTTTTCATTTATTTTTCATGATTTGTACTTTTTTAAAATTCAAATAAATTGTTTTTTTTTTCATTTGATTTAAAAGAAAATATTTTCTAACAATATACATAAAATGTTTCGTATCATAAATTGAAGAAATCATATGAATATTGCATCGTTAATTTGCATCGATGATTTTAAATTCCGCATGTCTCGCGGCGTATGTAACTCATTTCACTTGGTGCACCTTTGCACACAATGGCCGCACCGTTATTCTTGTTAAAAAATTAGTACGTTTTTGAAAAATCCGAATAACGATAATAACATCAATAACCGCAAGAAGTGCCAAGCGGTTACATCACAAAAACGTGCCTTTGCTCATCGCCGGATTTGAAAATTTGGCATGATGGTTTAGAATGATATGTCAAAATCGATAACATTTTAACATTCACATTTTTACCGTTAATCCTCTTTTTTATATAATTTATATTACATTGATGTATTTTATAAAAAATTATTGAAAAATGATATTTTATGTAAAATTTTTATTGCTCATCCAAAAATATAAATCCTTAACTGTAAAAATAGTCCGTTATTGTTTGATTGATACGTATTACTGTACATCAGTTAACGGGGTCCAAGAATAAGTAAACATTAATAGATATAGCTATAGGGTACCGATTTGAATAATTTGGCCACGCACATCTTTGATTCTCGTATTCTGTGATATTAATGATCATTAATCTATGATAAGTATTATACCAACGAGCATATAATCGATTTCAAAGGATCAATATGACACTAAAACAGTCTAAATCCTCAACTATAAATTTATTAAGCGAGCTGAGTTAACCAAGGCGCTTTTAAAAGAATAACATCTGCTGTGAAACGTTTATAAGCGTTTATAAATTACAACTATCCTAGGTGCAAATTGTTGTCTTTTTACACAATTAAGAATTTGGTAGGATAAAAAATTTCAAAAAAAGATATATACTTTATGGGCTAACGTGAATCTCACAAGTTTTGCCAGTTTGTAATATTTGGATCAATTGGATATCTCCGTTTTGGACGTTTCTTTTTTCGGCCAACCATGTCATTTCACTCGTATGCTTTAAAAAATAAGACATCAAGTTTCATACAAAATTGGCACGGAAACGCCCAAAAAATTTCCATTTACACTTCACGCAAGATCGAAATTACTCTGTCAGAAGTTTTATTTAACTTATGTTTCAATTCATTTATCAATTATTGCAGCCAGGAATTGATAAAAGTGAATATAGAAAATTGTTGGTCGTTGTGTGATTATGACGTTTATTATTTTCAATAAGGGTCTATTTATCTTAGAAAGTTATAAGGTTGTGTGCATTACGGATTGGAAATAGGTTACCGGATCCGGACAGTGCAGTCACGTCGTGATCTTACAGCAAAAAAGCCTTCGTGCAGCATTATTTTAAAATTTGCACGATATAATTACGCGCGCAATTAATTTGTTGCAAGAGACACGAATGTATAAGAATAAGGCGTACATTTGGCCGCGCCTCCTCTCGTAAGAGATTCAATGTTCGGTCTGAAAGTTTAAAAGCGCGAGCACCTGCACAACTTAAGCCGAAGGTTTTTGAGAGAATAAGTTTCATTTATCAAATTATTTGTAAATCTGATATCAAGACGACATAGCTCATGAAAAATGTTTTACATGACTCCTGGATGACAAATGTTGCAATACTTTGCATATTTCTTTACAACTATAAATATTTCAAAAACAACTTTTATTCAATGTAAATATCCGTTTGCTTATTTAGTTTTTTAGATTCATCCAACTAAGATTTGCAGATTAATAATTTGATTATACAAAATATCAAAATGTGTGAAATGAAAATTTTTAGTTTTTAAAAATTTTATCAAAGATGTTGCATTTTGCTCTTATGTTAACATAAATGTTAAATGCATGGTTATACTTATGTTACATAATGCACGTATGTAACTTATATGTCACATATAAATTTAATTTTGTAGGATATTAAATGCCCATTAGAATTTAAAACCTTTTATTAAGATTCAATCAAATATCATTCTCAGACAGTATCAATGCACTTTTTACACCAAATCGTTTAAATCCATTGTTAAAAATCGCGATGCTTATCTATGTTTTCATAATGTGTCACAAAAAAATATGTGTCACGTATATCACACATATATGTTTTAAATATGAATTTTATTTCATTTAACATTTTTCGTCACTTGTCAAAAATCAAACGTCTTCTAATGTCTTGAATATTTTAAATCTAGATTGGATAAGGAGCAAATTGTTCCAAACAATGCATTCGCACATACAGAAATAATTATATGAAACGTGAAATTTGTGGACAAATTGATATGGCAAAATGCAACCAACGTATGTTATTTGGGATTATAAAGGTGATCATAAAAATAATATGTGCGATTCCTCAAATTGTCTCATGATCGTTGTTATCGCTTCTGACGATATTGTGGCAAAAGTTGTCTGCTCCTTTTTGCCCCAAATTCACCTTTTTTTATTACTATTTTCGTTACTTATCTGTTCAAACCCGTGCGTGACCTCGTTTTCACTCAATCTTCGAGTCCTGTCCCCCTCCAAAATCGTATATGTATCACATTACCTGAATTTAAATGTAAGTTCATTTAAATTTGAGTTAAATTTTTGTTTCTCCAATTAAAAATCCGTTCATATATAGTAAGGATGTAGATTTAATGTCCAGCGCAATTTCTTTTATCACACTTTTTGTTTGACTATAGATCCGGGTTCAGATCGGCCGATTTACTGCGGTTCAAATGAATCAAGACGGATACGTGGCGAAAACAAAAAAACTGATTTCGATTTGCACAAATAGTCTTTGTTACACATCCCAATGCCGACAAAAAACTTTTCAATCGAACATCAGTTTTTTTTCTTCTCCATACATGAGTCCCAGGCTATTATTACTAGGTTGATCGAAGATCGTATTTTTAGAAACACTAAAAGAAGAAACATTAAACATAATTGCTCGAATGCATTAATTTTTATTATTCATTCGAATTTTTTTACATCCTTACTTTGAGTTATTTCATCTTGCTTATACTAAAAACGTCGTTGCAGTTATAGCTACTGAAAATCCGTATTAGAAGAAACGTCTTAGAATCTTTGAAAATTCTTACAGAACTGCAATCTACAAGAACGAACTGAACTCTCAACAATGCATGCCAACAAAGCCAGAGCTCAACTTCGTGAGTGACTGGATGGTTGAGCGCGAGCATCATAAGACGAAAGACGTTGCTGTCCCGATGACGTTAAACGATCGGAGAGTTCCGAAGTTGCACGCAAGTTGTTATTTTTTGGAACAGCTTTGGTAGGGTGTCATGTCCAAGCCAAATACTACATCATAGAGGTGATACATTAGTCGGACATCCGGGTGCGCCGGTTGTCGCAAGAGCATTGGAACATGAGATCGTTGTCTTGGTGGCATTTAGACTGCATTCAGCCGAGCTATGCGTCTGCACTGTAGCGCCATTAACTGACTATAGTGCGTTGTTGCAGAATTGCTTAGAAAAGACGTTGCGCAATGTACACTGAGCGAGATATTGCCGTGTGTCTATGTCTCGGCTCGGCTAACAACGCCGCCACTCTTCGCCTCTCCGTTGCCGCCATCAAGCGATCTTTCCTTCTGTCCTTGTCCCACCGACTCTGACTTACTGTCCAAGCTGAATTTACACGCGAGCACCGTGCGTTCCCACGACTCGAGCCAGCGTTTCTCAAACAGCCTAAATTGATATTGTCATGGAAACTAGGTGAAAACCACGTCGAGGAAAACTTTCGTCCCAATCACGCTATACTCTCCTGTATCATTATCATGATTATTATTATTCTTATTATCATCATTATTCTTAATAATAATCATAATCATAATATTAATATTCTTATTATATCACTATATTAACACCAACTTGAGTGTACTTGAAAATTTTGCTCAAAAAGTCTCTTATTGTTTCATCGTCTTTGTTTTCATCCTAGATGACGAATTATTCATGATTATTATTATTGTTGTTGTTTTTGTTAAAGAGAAGATCTTTGAAAAAAAAAAAGGAAATTGAAAAGATCAGTCTTTCGAATGACGAAATACAAATATTGGTGCTTCTCTCTGCGGGATATATGGGTTGTATTGAAAAGCATTTTTACAGTTTGAATTCGGCCTAACGGAACTTTGGGGCATCTCGTGGCTCGGAATTGATTCCCGTCGGTAGGAATCCGTTCCCTTGTAGAAATGAGATACGGCCGGAGAATGACTAAACGAATAAAACCTTAAAACCGAAGGAAACCCAAAAGTGTCGTATGACTGTTCACTTTTGGCTCGTATTTTCTATAAGCCGGGGTCACCGACCGTGTTAAAAATGCACCTGAGCTTGACATTGTTACGCTCTTGCCTCCGTCAGATAGACAGATATTCTTAGTATATGTTTTCAACTGCAAGTGGGTTACATTCTTCGTCGAGGTATATTTATTAGTCACCTCTGCAGTTTTTTTTTCTTTTTTTTGCTTCGCCAAAATTGAATATAACAATTTGTTCAAATAATTTTAATAATGCAATTAGAATAAATTATTGTATTATACATGTATATATTTATATATGTACATATATATTTTGTATATTTTATGTCTATAGGTTCTCGCGGAGGATGCAACTAAGTGACCGGCAACAGGAGTCAGAGTAGTCTAGTCGAAGCAGGATCAGTGAAGGAAAATAGCGCAATGGATTTGACTGAAGCATTTACGACGGCAGGAGACGGTAGCGGCGGAGGCGGCGGTGCCGGTGCGAGCGACGACCTAGTGAAAAGTGATTTCTTTGACTTTGTGATCAGTCCTCCGTCACAGGGGGAGGTGATTTCCGACGAGGAGAGCTTTCTGCAGCGCGAGAGCTGTCGCAGCATCAGTTTTCTTCATGCTGATCACGAGCGTAGAGACGGGGGTTTCATCAAAGAAACAAACAATAATACTTTGACAGCGCTGCCCCCCGTGTCGACCATCACTGGCTCGCTGAGTCACCACGGCAGGAACAATCACGTGGCTGGCAGCGAGCACATGAGCATGGAGACATCGGACTGCGACTACTGGAGCACCAGCGAGAGCAAGGAGCACTCGTGCAACATCCTGCTGGAGGATCTGAACAAGTACTGCTGGCAAGCGCAGGCCGAGCCGACGCAAAACGAGAGCGCGAGCGTGAGCCGTCGTGCGGCCGACGACAGGCTGCTGGGCAGCAACGATCGGCAGAACACTGACGGTGCCATCTACACACTGACCGTGCTGAACAACGAGGCGAACTCGATGGACGCGCTCGACTGCTGCAAGAGTCCCGTCGCCCAGTCCAACGACTGGGGCTTGAGGCCAAATCTGGACATCGAAGCGATACTCAGCATGGAGACGACAGATCACGAGAGATCGGTCCAAGACGCGACAGAGGCCTACCATACGATCAATCTGAACAGCTCGCGTTTCACAGCCGAAGACGTGAGCTTTGCGGACAACAAGGACACGATTTGTGTAACGACCCGCCGAAGGTCCATCGGCGACAACAACAACGACTGGAAGCTCTCTGATAGGAACAGGCTACAGGACACCAGTGTCGACTCTGCTGAAAGTCTCCTGAGAAACGCCCTGCAGGGCAAGATATACACCGGTCCGGTGGTAGTTGTTACCTCGTCCTCGCCGTCTTCCTGTTCGCCCTCGTCTTCCATCTCGACGTCCACCCCGGTGACCACGACAACCACCGCCCAGTGCAACAGCAGCTCAACCGCGACCCTTCAGATCACACAGGCAGCTGCCGCCGACCTGCAAAACTGCACCGAGGAGGACCTCATTCTGTCGCAGCTGGACGCGTCCAGCTACCGCAGCACCGACTACGAGAAGCTCAAGTGCATCGCGAACGAGGTCGTCGAGTCGTACTGCAGCTTGGAGCCCGTTCCCGCGAGCGGTACCACGGTCATGTACACCTTAGACCCCACCAGCGGAAGCCTCGGGACCATTACTCTCGCAGCCGAACTCGCTCCGGTTGGCACGGTCACTGTAGTCACGACTCAGGAGGCCCTTCAGGCAGCCCAGCAGCAACAGCAGCAACAACAGCAACAGCAACAACCTGCTCCTCAAGTGCAGCCCAGACCAGCTGCCCAAGTGAACCAAACGACTCAGCAATCTGCACCAGGACGCAGCAAGCCCGCAAAAAAGTACGTGCGCCGTAAAGGAAACGCCGCCCATAATGTGGCTAGCAACGCTGCCGTTGCTGCTGCCACCACTGCTGCGAATAGCACCGACAACTCAACGCCGCAGCAACAGCCCGCGGGATCGCCTGGGAACAGCACTCCTTCCACCAGCGGCGGCAACACGGCCCCCAAGAAAGAACGCTCCCTGCACTACTGCCATATCTGCCACAAAGGTTTCAAGGACAAGTACAGTGTGAACGTTCATATCAGAACGCACACGGGTGAGAAACCTTTCGCCTGCTCGCTTTGCGGTAAGAGCTTCAGACAGAAGGCCCACTTGGCCAAACACTATCAGACTCATGCCCTTCAGAAACCCGGCGCTGGAGCAGCTACTGCCAACACTACCGTTGCAGCTGTGGTCAACGCCGTAGCAAACAACGCTGCCAGCAAAAACGCGATAACGGACAACAGCGCGAACCCCAGCAGCTAATAGAGTCCCATTCGGTCTATATATCCATCCACCTGGTTACCTACTTGATTCATGTGATTCAGTGCAAAAACTTGTGCTACTTCTTAGCAATCCGCGCTCCTTGACTGCTCCTTTCACCCTTTGCGCTGTACCTATCGCAACATTTGTCTCACCATCTGATCCATTTTCAACTTCTCTCTGACGCTCATCATTTTTCTACTTGACAATGTCATCGTCACTGTGATGACTTTAAATCCGTTTTGATACTACGTTGATTTATATTCAGACGGAATTCGCGGTTGACAACTGTTCCGAGCTCAAACGATTACTTCATTGCTAGTTGAATGCCCAGCTCGGATTCATTGCAACCGCTTCGTTTGGAGCGGTTGTCAAGCTGCGAACGACTTTTGAAATAAAATTAATTTAATTTAATATTTATCATTAGGAATCGAACCATTCATTTCATTCTTGGGAATGATGATTGTGACATCGACTTAAAAACGCCTATATATAAACAATGATGGAATCTGCGCCAGAAACAATTTCGAGTTTAACTTTAACTAAGTATATTTTAATCAAATTAAGCGACAGATAGAAGAATTAGCGATTCAATTTTATAGATTTTTCATTTGCTTTTGCAAAAATTGCTAACTCTTCAAGCTATTAATCATGTTGATAGTAATTATGAACAATTTTGTTATATTTGTTTTGATTATTGAAACAATTTATAATGAAAATGGATTGTTTTCTTTTTTTTCTAAGCTATATTTGTAAGATTTAATGTTTCGATATTAAAATTTATTGTTAGTGCAATTTAAAAATAGAGATTTTACGATTATTTGATTTCAAAACGTCAAGTATGAATTTTTTCATTTTTATCATATGTCATTAGATACAATTTAGGTCATAATATAATAAATTCACACAAATCGAGTGCTGAAAACAGGTTTTAAATATGCAAGTAATTTTTTTTTTGTTTTCTTCATTTTATCCAGCAATTTCGAATTTTGATGACAGTTGGAATAAAAGTCTGATCTTTGTAACAAACAGATATATTGTCGTTTGTAATCGAAATCGTAAAATCCGTACGATACCATGAAATTCCTCTCAAATGAGATAAACAAAAAATGGAATGATTAAAAGTAACAGCGAGAGTGGAAATTCGCATTTGAATGAGCATCGGGCTGCAGTGTCGTGTGACGAATGCAGTCGGTACCGGTCCGAGTACTCAATACTTCCACTGATACACCGGTCAAATAATTTTGCACTCGGCAACTGCTACGGGTATTAAATTCATCACGTACGCCTTCGGAGCGGCAGATTAAGTTACGTGTGCTCAAAAAATTGTCACACTTGGAACAAGTGAATTCCAGTTGACGAAATATGCAGCGCGTATCCGCTTTTGTTTGACCCAAATTTCTTCGTGTGTGAAAGAAGTCAAAAAAGCCAAAATGTCTTTCATTCACTCATTCGCTAATGATCGCTCAATTTTGTGCTGCCCAAATAATTACTATCAACAGGTAATGTGACTTGTCCTCAATCCTGGTACAAAGGAACATATAATGGCAATATAATGACATTATAATTCTCCAATTTTTTTACAATAACGGCCATACATAAAACATATATGGCCAAGTTGTAACCATATATCGGCGTTTACGTTTATATATAATCTTTTACAATGCAAATGTATTTCCATTACGATGAGGATGTATGTTTTATACAGGCTGCTCCAAAAGGTCTAACACCTTCACGGGTGTGTTTAAATGGCACAGGTTTCAAACACCCTGTAGATGGTCATTAACTTGCTATCATATGTTCTTTCTTACTAGGGAAGCCATGACTTGTGTAATAAAAAAATGACAGTAAAAAACAATTTGCTTCAATGTAAGAATGAAAAAGCAACGCTTCAACCAGTTTCGCAAAATAATTTGTATTGAGAATACTGTTGATTCAAGTTTAGAAAATTGTCTGATTTGTTCATTGAGTGAATGATGAAAAAAAGAACAATTAGTGTTGAAGTAAATTAAATGAAGCCAATTGTGCAAGAGTCTTAGTGACACATGGTTCCCGTGTTATTGATCATTCCATTAACAAATATGTATTGATATTATATAACGCTGCAGTGTGGTCTTGAGAGATTGTTCACGTGAGCAATTCCACTATGTAGTATTTTTGAATAAGTTTCGTACCCAGACCGTTATCGATAAACACCTGCGAAAGTGAAAAGATCAAATCGGTTTTTCACGCTGACAATTTTTCAAATCGCGTGGACGCGACAAACCGGTTCTTGACATGGCAGTTTCTCTCGTAATGCAATCGAGCTTTTGTAGTTCAGGGCTGACAATTGCTATCGATAACAACCCCCATCTCACATCTGGACCATACGATCGTTTGTGTTTTCTTTTTTGTAAATGCGGCTAAAAGGCGACGTACTTTTGTTATTAAGTAATTAGTAGCACCAACTGTGATTTAGATACATACTCATTTTCAGTGTATTTCAAACATTCATCAAACAAATTTTTATTATTTTATTAACATTTTAATGTCTTTTGTTTTTAATTTATTGAGTAATTGTAAAATACGAGCTAAGAAAAGAATGTCTGGAACGTACAGTTTTCAGTTGTCCTTTTTCGTAAACTGCCAATTTGTCAGACTTTGCCAATTCACTTTGAACTTATACACCGGTGAATTGTATGATGATAAAGAAAATGTCTATCTTTCGTTCTCATTTTTGAATATACTTATTTTGAGATGTACCAATTACTCAATCCGTCCAAGTTGTAATGACAGACAATACTCAAAACTATTTCATGACTTTAAAATATATAATTTATAACTTATTGTTTTTATGTTGTAGGGATAATGATAATTGTGTGTAAAAAATATAACAAAAAGTTGAAAAAAAATATGTTTAAGAACTGTCGTAATCATGCCCGAGTGGTCCTAAGCGCGTTTAGTATTACAATTAAATTGCCAACGGGACGCGTGCGCATGCAGAGCCTATGGGAGCCTCAGGACCTCGGGATTACTCTACGTAGTGCGCGCTTAAATACTCAATTACTTTTTTCTGCGAAAGTTAGAAAATACAATAAGGTACAATAAAGAAGAAGCGATGATGAGTGTACTTAAGATGTAAAATAGTTGACAAGATTTTTTTCGTTTACATTTTAAGAGGAGACAGTTGTATACTTCGTTGGCCTAATCAGTACAAAAACAAGATGATCCTTATATAAATGATAAATTTACTTTAGATGTTGTAACAAATAGAAAGATCACGATGATATGTTATGTGGATATTATTTACATTTTATCGTTGTTAATGAAGAAAAAAAGAACGAAGTCGTAATATATTATAATGATTATATAAATATATAATTATAACTATAAATATATACAAAATATATATGCAAAATCCATTACTTTTTATAAATATGAATATTTACGCCTAGAGGTAATAATTAATGATATATTTAAGTAAAATAAAAAAAAACAATACGTATAGCGTAGGTGTTTGTGCCGTTACATCACACGTAACTTCTTTCCGTTCTGTCTCGCTTTCTTTAGAAACTTTTTTTTTTTTTGTTGTAGCACGTTTTGTGATGTTAAACGTCGTGGCGTTTCCGGCGTGCAACTTGGCCCGGACGATGGAAATTATGACAAGGTGATAAGAAAAATATTGAAACATGTTGGGTAGTTAAAAATATTGAAGGGTCATGTGTCGCGTGATTGAGTTTGAAGCCCGAACGATCTGATGGACTGGGAAGTAAAGTCAACTTGTTCATCATTAATTTGATTTCAACTTAAAATTGTCGCTTGCTTCTGGCCTTCAAACTTGTTCACCAACCAGGACGTTTGTGCGTTTGATATTATTTGGTATAAATTTTAATTATCTTTTTAAGCGCATTTGTACACATAAATAAAAGCAAATAGACTCGTTTTGGATTAAACAATAGGATGAAGTAAATTATTCTGTATACATCGAACGATGTGATTTCACGCAGGCTGTAACTCCACATTATGTTCCCGAGCATTGGCCGCGGAGCGGTGCAAATATGATGCTTTCTTTTTTTTTAATTCATTTTGATATCCTGAATTCGTCAAACTGGAGTGAATTGAACTTTCATTATAATTAGCTTGAATTCCAGAGCATGCATTTGCGTGACAAATTTTATAACACAGCGAGTTTGTGAAGTTATGCAATGCTCTCGAGCCAACGCTCGCATCGCGCATTCAACGTTAGCCTCGGTACCGAAAAGTCGGCCTGATATATTCTTATTAACCACCCCATCAATCAGGGGTGCATTTACTTCAAATCGACTTCTTGTTACCGAGCTTAACTCAGATCATAGAAACGTAATGTATAGGCAACAACGAAAGATGTACCTATTATTTTTGTATCTAGTTTTTCTATTAAAAATTTGTATGCTTTTTTATATAAATATGACATCTTTGTGCTACTGCCCTTCCATTCCTGTCTAACTTCAAATCCAGAAAAAGGACCAAGATACTCGCTGCTGTACTGAACTGTAATCATCATTGCATATATCTAGATGTTCAACTTTCACGAAATTTTTCATTCAAAAAATCAACACATCCAATTGGACTTGGTAAAGAATTTGTATTTCTCTAATTAAGTTTAATCATCATTAAAATATAATATCTTCAAAAAATAATATACTCTGGATATTATTTGGGTCATCGGCAGCTTTTAATTAAAATTAATTTTGAAGCCACAAAGTAATGTGTTCGAATGATACAAACTTCTCTGATCTAGATTACGTCCACCACATCATGTCAATTTGGACTCTTCAACTTTCAAGTTGACTTTTTTATCTTCCTTTTTTGGCTCATTTTCTCCTGACTTATGCTCATTTGTTTGATTGTCTTGCTAATGATAAATTGCTACTTCATGTTATCATCGTTTTCTCTAATTACATATTTATCAAATGTTTTATATAAAATGCAATTGAACATGAATATCCTGACATATATATATATATATATATATATATATATATATATATATATATATATATATATATATATAAAAAAAAAAAAATATAAATAAAAATAGGTATATAATAAAAAAACAAACGCCATAATCTTTCAAGAGAGTATATATATTTTC
>JAQQRF010000696.1:0-31660 GCA_030523145.1 Trissolcus brochymenae | reverse complement strand
TATATATATATATATATATATATATATATATATATATATATATATATATATATATTAAAAAAAATATATTTCTGTGCTTTTTTATTAACATAAAATTTTGTGGAAACATTATAATACCCCCTTCTTTAGGAATCTATGAAGAAACATTTCATCAAAATCGCGAATAAAATGTTTCCTAATGTTTGGATTCAGTTTTCTTAAAATAATAATTTTACATTACTTGAACGCGCAGTAAATTTATTACAATTGTAATTTAGCGAAAATAATTAATCTGTCACGAAAGCTGCCTATAATACTGACACAAATCATTTGCGCATGCAATGTTTGTACAAACGAAGGGGGTTATTCATCTTTGGTAATTTATTCTATTCGCTACTATTCAGATCGAATTTTCACAAAGTTTTGTTTTCATCGGCATCATTTTCAGTCTTTATCATTTTGAAAAAATTTTCATCTCGTACACAATATAAAAGTTTTGTTTCAAAAAGTATATAGAAATTTGCTTTTCTATAGTAGAAGCTCGATGTTAATTCAAGTCTTGTCAACTTTGATAAAAGATCTTTAGTACAGCGAAAACCACTATATTATAAAACTGAAGCTCTTTAAAATCGTATGAATAGGAAAATTGTGCATGTCAACATTCAACAAGTAAATGTATCAAGTTGGAACACATTCTTCGTGGAAGTTCTATTTTATGTTTTCAATATAAAATATTTTTAATTTAAAATATGCAATAAATTAAATTTATTGAATATGTGTAAACGATTTCAAAGAGCTTGGTGAAAATTTCGAATTTTTGACGCCACAAATTCTTCAAATCCGACTAGATCACATTTCTCAATTAGAGATTCATTAGCTATAAGATTCGTTTACAAATCTTCATTGAAAATATCATATTTCAATCATTCACAATTGCACGGTACAATAAAATTCATTGTTCATTACAAGAATATATTGCATTTCATCCTGATGAACTTGCGATCATTGTGAATTATCTTTGCATTTGCTTTGCAATGTCCGTACAAAATTTGGTATATGAAACATTCATTTAAAAATGAACGATTATACAATTTGCAAATAATAACGCACAATACAATGCGGTATATATTATGAATATTCTTATATAAACGTGTATATAACTGTATAAATTTTGTCCACTTATGTGATAAATTTATGTCAATAGACTTGGATCTACTGACAGCTCTGAGGGATTGTACTTGCACGCTTCGGTTGTCAAATTTCTTACAAATAAGTCGCTCATATATTAGCATGCTGCCTTCATTTTTGGTCTGTGTCTCTCTGCTTGTGCAGTATATCACCAAACAATGCGAAGCGATAAATTTAATATTTGCTTCTCTTATGGTTCAAATAGAATTAATGGTTGCGCAATGTTTTTTGGGCAAGTATGGTACTGGTGCATACATGCTTATTATGCCTTATATCTGTCGGACGAGCCGATCGCACAACACATTATCAATGAAAACATTACGCCCAGCAGTTCTAATATACCGACGCCAATTGCAACTCCCAAGAAAATAGTGCTTTGGTTTTTTAAAGCTTCTAAAAGTTTATCAGTACATCCCTGAAAACAAAAGTATAAAATAAACATCAATTTGAAGTAACTATAATTATCGTATAATTCTATAAATTATACTATATATATTTATATGTATAAATTTATAGATAATTCAAGGACAAACTCACTTGGCTATAAATCGCTGGATCGACGTATCCTGCAATTTTTGTATGAACGGCTGTTCTGCATGCAGCAGTACCTCGTTCTTTGCAGCATGAATCCGGGATTCGGTAGTTGGCGTTAGAGTCGGAAGTGACGGTGAGACTGAGTGGCATGGATAGATCTTTACGCACATATCTACTGCCCGCCCAGTCGGAAGGCCCGGTTGCACCGCAGCAGCCTAAACCTGACTGATAAGCGTCCACGATTTGGGTCCTTGAGTCGATCACACCATATTCATGCTGAAACAATTTGATTGATACAATCGATTTATTTGAATGATCAAAATTAAAAGTTATATTTGATTCTGAAAAAAAAAAAAAATGTTATATTTGAGACAAGATTATTACCTTGACAGTATTAATGACCGATTGACGAAGCAATTGTTCCAATCGGTCGCTGTTGGTGTAGAGCCAAGCAGCCGCGGCGATTTGGGCTACGATTACAACCAAGAGACAGCTGAGAAAGCCTAAAAGCATTCCCTGGGACTCACGGAAGGCACCGCAACATCCAAGAAAGGCGACTATAAGCATGAGAGAGCTGCCAGCCAATAAGATATAAATGCCCGCGTTGAAATTGTTTTGCTCCTGAGCGAGGGATATTAAAAACCGCTGATCGGTGAGCATCCATACCGCAAGCACTATCCCAGTCAAGCCAGTGGCCTAAAACGAATCAATGATACATAGACGTTTCAGAAGTCATTGAACGTATGAGTATACGCTTGTGTGGCGTAGGACGCGTTAACGTAGGTAGTGCATGTTCCTACTATGACTGGGCTGCTAAATTTAAACACATTCGTTCACGTCCTCCAGACACGCCACTGTCTAATAATCATAATCATAATTCAGCCTAGCTCTTTCTATCTTCTAAAGTTCTCTCCATCTTTCCACCTCGACAATCAACTAACTATTCCCCATTTTCATCAATCACATAGTCAACAATTAAAATAAACAAACTTATTTTCTTTCTCAAACGCTCGTGTATTTTATAATCAGTGTTTTTGACTGTCGCTCTTTGTACCTGGGCTTCGTAAAACTTGCACGTGTGCTACACGTGATTCACATATATCTCTTATTTTCGTAACACACATCTCAAAAGAGTCGGCCAAAATATTCTTCGAATCAGTATCTTGAAAAATCTTGTTTTATTCATTCATTTCAACAATGAAATTCTCAATTTCAAGTTGAGTTGAAAATCATTACGTTGTATTTTAGAGAGAAATCAAGTTATGTTTATAGTCGTAAAAACGAAAATGACATAAGTAATAAGTTTGATTGAACTGATACATAAATAAACGGCCAGGAATGAATGGGCATAGCGTCTGAGATGAGATGTTCATTATGTCATCGAGCGAGTGAAGCGTGACAGCAAACAAATTGTCGCAGCCGTTTTGGTGCCAAGTCAATGTAATTGTAAAAAAAAAAAAAAAAAAAAAAAAGTTGAGATTAAAATCGATATGCTTATATTCTGCCCATGCCTTTGTGCAGAGGCTGCATAACTACGTAGGCACTTATACTTGTTCGTGAGCCCAACCCTGCTGACCTACTACATCCATCCGAAAGGCAATAACATACACTCTTAGGTCATTTAACGGAATAATATTTGAATTTTTAATCCAGGCAAATTTATACGTGGGACAATTGCAGTTGTAACTGTCGTCTTTGTGCCAAGTCAAAAGGATGTAATTTTATCAAGATTAATTAATGATGTTCCTCAACAAAACAAAACAGTTGAAACTTGTTTCGTAGAAAAAATGCCAAACAACCCGAAAGGAAATTTATTAATAGAATATTGATTATTGGAAACAAGAAATGTATCACTTTTTTTACAAGAAAATATTTCGTGCATCCATCAAACACAAATTTTTGGTCTATTTTTATAGCGCAAGTTGATTAAATTATTTGAACACATTTTTTTGTTTAATTGAACGAATTGTTGACTCGAATAAAGGAAAGTGCAATCTTCCCACATAAAATTATCATTACTTATATTCAACGTTTTGATAATGCTTGTTTCGTAAATGAGATAATAGGTATAGGATATAGAGTTACAACTTTTGTTGTTTGATATGTGGCGAATAAACAGAAAAAAAGTGACAAGTTTTGGTCAAATAAAGTATGGGATAAAAAAAAGAAGCAAAAATCTTTCTTATGAAAGTGTAATTGTAAGTTAAGAGTGTCGAATTTCATATGAGGAGAAAATAAGTGAGAAACTTGAGCGTTTGGCGCGGTTTCGTGTGTTTCATCTAAACAGCCTGTTCGCGTCATCTGAACGCGCATGTGTAAGCGTGACTGTAGCTAACCGAAATCCCATACACACTTCCCATGACATTGTCGATCCAAAATAGCTTATCAATTTTCATTTCACACTGTCTATGTTTTGATAGAAAAATGAAAACAATAAATGAAAAAATACAAACGCACAATCGTGGTTTAAATAAAGCGCGTTTCAAAGGCGCACCAAACGCCCGCATTTTTAAACACAAAATAAATTTTTTCTCCCCATTGTTGATAGCTCGATTATATAAGTAAGACTATTGCAAATAAACAATATTAAATGTTGATTATATAACGGGTGAAATGTTTTGTTGAAAATCATTTGAACAATTTTGCAAGAAACTTACCCAAAAAATAAGATTCACAATCACAAGGATGTACTTTATAAGACCATAACATCGAGACATTGCCATGTTATCAAATTGAAATAATAACTGCACTGTTCAACGGTTTGAATCGTAGTAATCGTTTTTAAATATTATATTTGTCTTAATTTAAAAGAAGAGCTTGTGTCGATCGAAACTACACATCAATTAAAAGATAAACGCTCTCTTCTGTTAGCGCTTCGAAAATGACTGCGCGACGATTGGTCACCAACACGAAAGCGATGCTCGCGAGAGCAAGCAACAGCCGTTTCGTCTCTCGCTGTGTTTGCGCGAGCGCGCATGGTCTAATGTACCAACCGCTAGATGGGGTACAACAAAACAATTTGTTTGTGTTTCTTTACACTATTTAGAAATCCGGAGGGCACACATTTCTTTCTTTTTAAACTTATAACTAATCATTTTAACATATATGTACAAAATACATATCAAATTATTTTTATTCAAATCTAATTATGGGCTCTTTCAGAAATAATTATATTGTTTTAATGATATCAAGTGTTGTTTAACAATAAATAATGATTATGGAAATAAAAAAAAACGATACATTCGACAAATTTTTCACTTTCTGTTTTTTTATAATTATAACTGGAAATCAAATATAAAGACAAAGTGACAACGCCAAAATCAGTGGAAAGGTTGTCAAAAATGATTTGTTCGTGTATATCTGTTTTTTTTTTTTTTTTTTTTTTTTTTTAATTAATGAATAATAACAATAAAATAGAGAACAAATACTATTCAGGGCTGTCGAGAGTGTAAACAATTTTTTAAAATTGTCCAGTATACATCATTTTGACAAATTTTATGTAGACAATTTAATATCTGATTAATTCCATTTGGAAATAAGAGTCTGATAGGGCAAAGCTGAAGTGAAATTGTTGAAAAACATTGAGAAAGAAACAACATTTTTGTTTGAATATTGGCGGTACATGCGGATGAAGGCGTCATCTGGTGTGTCAATGCGAAAGATCATAGCAGCAGCAGCAGGCGACACGGACACTCGTGTGTATTCGTGTGTATGAGCTTACGGATCAATTGATTGTGGTAACACAGTTCATGAGAGTGATATTAACGATAGACTTGAGAATTGGCTCGCGTGAAGACGTTATTTTTTTTGGGAAAATACGCAAATCAAGAGTAGACTTTAAGTCAAAAACATGGCCGAAGCCGTGGTGGATGGAATGCCATCGAAATTCTTTTGTCACCAGTGTAGCCGGGAAATTGATATCCCGTTGCTTCCAGTGAGTATTGCTTCAAATCGACACGTTTGTGTGCGCCACATCTTGATGATGCGAAGCAACAACTTTTCAAGCTGCTGTTTCTACTCGACCAACATCTCTCATCCAACCTCCAAACTCGACATGCTTTTTAATTATGTTGTCCAACGTGTGAATTTCGTCATGTGTAATTTTAACTTTGTACGCCAAATGTCCACCGTGTTCCATAGCTCGCAGGCCGTTTTCGTGCTCAAAAAAAAAAAAAAAAAAAAGATAGAAAAAAAAACAGTTATTGCCCAGTTATTTGTGTGACAACAATCAGTTTCTCCATAAACGTCACACTTCCGTGCCAGAAAAAAAACAGCAAGATCATTTCACTTTAATCCTGATCAGACGACTTTGTGATACGCTGAATAAAACTGAAAATGAAAAATATGACATTTCTCTGATCGATGACAACGTTTTATGCGAAGAATGATCAAGATTAATAAAAGATGCATTTTGAACGAGCCATTTTTATCGATCCGAAGTTTCACCGCGACATAAACAAAACATTGTGAAGCGACGCAATTGTCCACGCGCGCGACTTCGCACTATTTGATCAACTATAAATTAAATTTGTGTACTGTTTGTTTAAAAGGATTACAAGTGTCCACTATGCTCGTCGGGATTCATTGAGGAACTTATGAACGATGCCAACAGCGAGGACCCCAATTTAGATGTTAGTATGAAACTTGATTATCCAACGACCTTCAATAACCCGACGATTCATTATAATTGTAATTGCAATATGTTGAGTTTGCGATGTCACCTGATCGTCAAGTGATGGCGCTCAACAATTCATCGTCCGATTTCAATTGAAATTGCAACTGTAATCCATATTTTCGCATTAGTTTCATTTTTTTTGGACTGATATGCTGCTTCGTTTCATGAGTCACACACGTTTTGTCAAATATGGAATTAAAATAATTACTTGGATCTTTGAAAAATTTCTTTTAACTTCTTTTTTTTATTTCTACATCTTCTGGAATAACAGAAATAATTGACAAAAATATTTTAACAATATTGATCAATGTGGCTTATTACAGTGTTTTAAAAATAGATTGAACTTTAAAGTATCATTCAGAATTGAAACATCTAACACGATGATAAAATAATAGATATTTGCAATGACAGTTGGTTTATTTGTTTATAAGTTTTGTTATTCAGTGATATTTGTTTGGGATATTGTAGTTTTGGTTATTGAAGTTTTGATCAGAAAAATTGTCAAAAAGGGATGAATATTGTAAAACATGATTTAAAATGGCATGATTTTAATACAATTGTTTATTTCCACAGCGTCTTGATTACGAAGAGTCAATGGACACAGACCTTCTTCCTGATGAGCTGCGTACCTCCTTTTCCAGAGAAAACTGGAGAAGAAGGGCTCGTCGAGCTCACACCAATGATTCCCGTCATGTTAGGAGCGTGAGGTTGTTTAATGTTGCATTTGATAAAATTAAATATCATAAAATTAACTCATCAATCCAACATAACATTTGTTTTATTTGATTTAAATGATTATAGTTTGTCATTTTAATTTGTTCATAAAAAAGTTTTTTTATTTTGACGAATTACTGCATGCTTACGTACAGTGTTTCAAAAGAAGATTGACTGAACCAAATTTTATCTTTTATTTCGATATCATTTTGTATTAAAAAAAAACATTTTTTTTAATAAATTCGTATATAGGCACCGTGCGATAAGAAGGTCGCGTCGCCAGCAGAGGAATGCGTAAGTTTCAAATGTAAAACATTATTTTTTTATAAATTCTTCATACATGTATATAGATTAAAATAAAAATATGAATTGACTATCAATATAAAGAAGAGACAATCATTTAGACGAAAAAAAATACTTTTCTGAAGAATAGATTAATTTATTATAATTGTTTAGTAAGTATTATTTTTTTGGTACCAAACTTTTATGAAAATTGCATTACTTTAAGTTAATTTGCCTTATTTGTCAAAATATTTTCATATAACAATATTGAATTAAAAAAGACTTCTTCTCTCATCGCATAGTGCCTACTTTGATATTTAGTTTAAATCATTAATATGCTTGAATTAAAAAAAAGAGCTCAATTCATAGCACTTACATTAAAATTGCACCTTTCATAATTCATAAAATATTAATATTAATTAAATTAGTACTCTTAAATGCAAATATTAATTAATATTAATAAATTTTGTGGAACCTAGATTGATTTTTATATTTATTATATTCGATGTAATTCAATGTATAATATTTGATTGTTTTTTTCCTGTCAACAGCGATGACCGTGCTGTGCAGCTACCTATCGAAAATTTGATTCAAGACTTCATAGCAAATTTAACAGGGATGAATTTACCGATTCAAGGACAGCAAGGGCCATTGTACGTATAAACATATTGTTCAACATCAAGTTCAAATAAAAAGTTGTTTGTATTTTCATTTTGTATCTGACTTTTTGATCTGTTTGTTTGATCTTTGTTTTGTAACTTTATATATCGCATTTTTTCTGAGCAAAGAGTTTCAAATAACCCATTGCTTGTCTTCAGCCTGACCCAGTGGATGGAGGAAAACCGAAATTCACTGATTTTTCTTGATACTAACCAAAATAAATTATATTAATATAGATTAAATATTAGCCTGTTACTGGAAAATCATGGAGATTATGTATGGGGCCGAGATGGACTTGATGCTATTGTAACACAGTTATTAAATCAAATGGATGGAACTGGTCCACCTCCATTACCAAAAAAACAAATTGATGAAATACCAATTATTCCAGTAGCACAATCACATATTGGTAAGTAATTTTTTGCCATCAGTTCCTTTTCATTAGCAATACAAATGAAATTCAATTACAATGATAAATTGTTTTGGGATATTGTGTTGTAGATACGAAACTACAATGTTCTGTGTGCTGGGAAGATTTTGTACTTTCCGAAAGTGTTAAACAATTGCCCTGTCAGCATCTCTATCATGTACCTTGTATTGTTCCATGGTTAGAATTGGTAAGATAGTCAAATTTGTATTTTAATTTCGGTTGCTGTTCGAAAAAAAGAAATGCATAAAACTTGTTATCACTTTCAGCATGGAACGTGTCCTATATGTAGACAAAGTTTAAGTGAACAAAGCTCGTCTGATGCAGGAAATGAAGCGCAATCTCAAGATACAGTCAATTTAGCCACCATATTTAGGTAATTCTGAATCAACAATTGTCATCATACTACAGGGAAGAAAGATATAATAAATTATATAGCAAATGAATGACATTTTTCATCTCTGCAACAAAATATATTAATTTTAATAACTATCAAATTTATTTTTATTTCTCAATTAATGGTTGTTATAACTTGATTTACACATATACATTGAATGTATTTTCATTTTTCACAAAAACTTGTAATTTATGGAAAGTTAATCAATCATTTGCATCAATTTAATAAATTTGCATTGAACAATTTTATAATTTGTTGTCATAATAATCATAATCCAAGTTTTTAAATATTTTTTTAAAAATAATAATTTAAGACGTACAATATTTTGACCAGTATGTTTAGTTTATTCATTTTTTAAATCAAGTTTCATAGTCTTTTGACACTCTAAATATAATTCATATTGTTTGAAACATTTTTATTTATATATTCTAAATATATTGTTTGAATTTAAACTAGAAATTCCTGAGTGTAACTACTGAATCTTCTAAACTATAATAAACAGAAGGTAAGTTGCAATATTTATATGAAACTTACAACATTACGAATACATTTTTTAAGTGTCAAAAGACTAAAATGTATAGAAATTGAAAAATGAGAAATAATAAAAATTGTTTGGTTTTCTTTGCAGCTCGCCAACCCAGTCGAGCAGTAGCAGCACAACTTCATCTACCTCATCGCCAACAACGTCGGCGCCTTCAGGAAGCAGTACAAGGACTAATTTTTCAAATTAAATCAATAAACATCGATGAAATAAATTACAATCTTCTTACTTAACGATGCATCTTTGAACTTTTATCTATAATTTTGTGTTTATATTTAATTCTGCAATTTATTGATCAACAAGTCGATCATTATTCAAACGATTTCATGAGTATTCCACTGCTTCATTCAACTTCAACGCAATGACTTCGCGTGTAAAAAATGTATTTAAATGTAGTCTTACTTGAAAATTTTGAAAATGATGAACATACTATTGAAATATTAAGTGTAGTATTCGCATTTCCATTCTTTTTTCTTCTCGAATCCGTGATATGACAGTTAAGCAGAATTAATAATATAATTTGTAATAATAACTGTATAAAGCATAAAAAATGTTTACAAAATATTACGAATTTATTTTGCAAAAAACAAAATTGTTGTTTTACTTTGTTAATTCAAAATTAACTCGTTCCTATTAATAAGAATAAACACATTGTCAAGACTCCAGATAAACTTTTGAAAAATTCATCAAACGAAATTCGTTTTGAAGAGTCACTGATTTAATTCAATCTGATTTACATATAACTTCAAATGATTTTTTGTGAAGAAATTCTGCTGAATTCGAGTGTATTTAATTTGTATAAAAAAGTAATTTACAGTTAACGCATACAACCTTTTGTATTGCACAACTATCTCACGCAAGATTTCGAAGCTTCTGATGTTTGTAAATACTATAAGTATGTAATTTTGCGGTTCTCTAGAAATTAAATACTACATTGTTGCAGTGATGTGAATATTCTATTTAAACGTTGTTGATAATCTAAATGAGAAAAATAGTCTGCCTTTTGTAATAAAATTATAATGATGTATTTTGTTTTTCCCTGACAATGCTCGCTTACACCAAATAAAGTTTATTCTTTGAACATCGTCATGAAAATTAAAATTATGAATGGGTTGTTATTTCTACGATTTTTCATCGTATCTTTGCAGTATATGTATTGAGAAAATTTGAAAAAAAACTAGATCTGACAAATATATTTTTCTTATATTGATTTTATATTTATACTCTTTTCTTAACTGAAAATTAATTAACATCAATAAACTAAATATAAAATATGATATGAAATTGTATTTTTATAGTAGTTTATTTTACTTTTGCTGCTTTTATATCATTTATCATCTAGTATTTTGAGATACTGATTTATCTAGATTAAAATTTGGTTGTTGAAATTTCAATTTTAAGTTACTTATTACTTTTAGTCGTTACCGCATGAACAACACTAATAAATTAACATTTGTTGAACTTATATTGAATTAATATATTAAAACAATGTAACTTACTCATATTTGGTTAAAATAATATCTTGATCATGAACCTATATGACAATCTGAAAGATCAACGTATCCATGCACCAAAAGATCTGCAACTCTGGGATTCAATAAATATGGACAAAAAATGTAATATATAATCATCAGTGATGATGTATTTTATGTATATACGTACACAATAATTCTGTTGACGAAACTTTGGAAACAGAAAAAAATTTATAACTGTAAGTTCATGTATATAGGTATACATATTGTAGGCCACCTAATACTTTTAGTCTTATTAGACACGATATTACATAACGATGTAATAACGTTAATATAGTAAGAAAGATGATGCGAGTATAACAAGAACCTACGCATGCGTATGTTGTAGCTTAAGAGCAATTATAATTCTTATTCTCTCATAGTAATCTATTTCATCACTATAGTGTTCATATCCTTTTTTCGCAAAGGTTTCATATCGTGTGTTTTTTATACAATATGCAAAACAAAAATATACAAATTAGACCTTAAAATTCAATAAGTACATATTTTATATTTTTGATCGAACATCATCTATTTTTATGCTTTGTTTATAACATTATCACTGACAACTTTAAGTTATATTATATATGTCTAATTTTGCTGGTTACATATTTTTCATGTTTTCGAGTATATCTGTAATGCATGGAAAATTGCAATAACAGTTAGAATATAGAAAATAATCCAGTTCGCTACGGGCATAGAAATATAATATTATTATTTATCGTTATTTTAGCTCACAGCTAAATTTGCGATATTCGGTTATAAAAAAAATTGCAAATTAAATATAGAATAGTAGTAATCATATCAAGACGACTAGTCAAATTTTGCAAAAAAATTCAATGATTTGTTATCGTCAGTTACTACCATCAGATAAAACTGATAAAGCGTCCAACTAAACACGATTAAATTTAATTTAATATTAAATTATTTTTTATTAGTGAAAAATTCACATGTATTCTTTTTGGTCACATTCGTGCTTTTATACAAACATAAGTTTTAGCTTGCATCTCAACAAATTGAGCCATGTATACATATAATATTACAGTTTTATCGTTAATTGTTAAATAATATTGTCTTTCCACAATTGCCATCAGGATTTATATTGTTTTACAATCATTCAACAGCACTGTTTGTTATTATTTGTTTAGGAGATAAAAATATATCTTGCATTGCCTAAAATAAATTATTCTTCTGACAGAATATACTCTAAAATATTTGTCTGTTATCATAGGTCAAGTTTCCCGAGGTCAAGTCATTGTAGTAAGATTTAATTGAAATATAAGTTTACAAATTTGCAATCACAATTATGTACAAATTTTCAAATTCCATGTAGAATATTTTTCATACAAAGTAATTTCTTTTACAGATTATATTTACCGATGATCATGGTAAGACAATGAAAAAGTCTTACTTTATGCAAGAATATAAACTTGAGGACTGTATCTAAATGAGTCAACAATTCAAATATATTTACCGCCATATTTCCAAAATCTTTAACTATAACATTGACATAGACAAAATATTTGTATTATTTATAAATAATTAAACAATTTAATCTCATTGTTGAAATTATGACCAGATATTTTGAATTTTCTTTTTGGTGAGCATTAGAAGGAGCCTTTCTTTTTCGATTTTCATAATATTTTTTATTTCATTTATTAGAGAGAATAATATTCGTTTCATTACAATCAGTTCTATGTACTTTTAATTTTCCTCAACTTTCATAAAAGATTAATAAAAATTTAGTCCTGAGTTTCAGTAATTTAAAATAATTTGTTCTCACTCATAACAATAATCGGTAATTCAATTATTTCACATTAATAAAGAGTCATTTTTGGTTTATCTTGACGATTTTAATTATTAACGAATTTAATTATAATTTATACACGACACATAATGATCGCATACAATTACATTAAATTAAAAGTACACCGTTAAATGCTACAACAGTCTACCGAAGAACTTATTTTTTATACTTATATCCACTTTTTACAGAGTTCAGATTCTTATTATATAACATTAGATTTGCAAACGCAGATTTAAAGAGTATAGGCGCAATCGTGCGGACAAAATTATTTACTGGAATTTGAACATGAAGAAAAAAATCAGTTTAATATGACATATATTGTATAATTTTTCAATTGCAAAATAAATATTAATATACCTACAATGTCTATAACGATACTTACAAAATATATACGTGTATTATGTTGTTTTTGGAACAAATATATAAATGCAAACTGAGATACCAAAGTTGAAATTATATAGGACCATTCATTCTTATATAGTCTGAAAGTTGAACATGATTTTAAGTGTTTCATTTTCTTAATTCATCATTTAAGAATAAATCCACTTTTAGCAGAAAAAAAATTAATAATAATAAAACGGTGAAATCTTTACTATCAGTGTTATAATATTCACAAGAATCAACAGTAACTTATTATATTACTCATGTGCTATAATTTTAGGTTCCATGTTTTGAAGAGGAAACTTGCCTAGCCAATTAAAAGTTTTGATTGTCATATAAAGTTTTACCTTTTTAGGTTTTGAATTGGAATCAGTGTTTGACGAGTGCCAATAAATCTTATTGTTCATAACTTTTATCTATCGAAAGCTATTTGTGGTAAATATTCCTTGAAAAAAATTATAACAATGTTTATTTTCATAAAGTTTGCAATGATGATGATGAATAAAACAAAAATATATTTAGATACGTAAATACATCATTTATATTTTGTTATTAACTATTTTTATTGTGAGCATTACTTTTGAAGTTTAGGAAGACTTTAGAAATGTTAAATTTGTATTAAAATAATGTGTAAAGTTTATTACTTAAATCCACGGAGCATCTTTCTTGAAGTTGCAAATGTTTAGAATGCTTGAGCTTTGAAAACAATTTTATTTATACAATTTAACAATAATTGAATAAAAATGCTATTTTTATTGTTATATGTACCCTTGATTGTTCATTCGTATCTTTTTTTCTCGAATGGTGAACTATAGTTTTTGTAATGAAACGTTGAAAAATTTGTTATAATCGAACTCTTAGACAGGCAATAATCGAACACTATGTTTAGTATTTCAATTAATTTTTCGGCTTTCACAAACTTTCGCTACTTTTTTCAATTTGTAGTTCTAAAAATACTATATATATATATATATATATATATATATATATATATATATATATATATATATATATATATTTGTTTTATAATTAAAATAGATTCATTTTACATATAAAAAATACATTAGAAGAAACTCATAAATTGCTATTGCCTACTTTTCTGGTAAATTGGAATGTTAATCTGAAGCACATTAAATTTAAAGCTTCTTTATCGTGATCTATAGAGTGAAATGTGGTTAAGTTGAGACAATTCTGCATACTTGTCAGGTAATTAAATATGATCAAGTACAAAAACAAATTATAGTTATATACAATTAATATGCACCCATATACAATCATTGTTATAAAGCAAAAAGGTTCACTATTCAACAAATAGTGTTGTAATTTACAAAATTCAATTTTCAAGCATGTTTTGCTCTAACGTGTCTCTGTTTTACCTCCACTCGTATATCTATTATTCTCGCGTAACAATGAAAATTGTATCACTTTGATTCAGTCAAAAACTAATATTTACATTGCAAGTGCTCGTTAAAAAAAGTCGTATTGTTTATTAAAATAAACACCGTGTAAGTCTCTCAAAATAAACACTTTAGTTACCTGTTATGTAAAATATAAAAACAAATAATTCATGATTGCAGTGTATATATACCAGTGAGAATATATACGTGGTGAATTATTTCTGAGTATAATTTAACAAAGAATAGTTGTATAAATAAGTTACCACCTATTTTGTTAGATCATTAAAACACTTGAAAGATGCAAAGAATTTACAAGTGCTTCAATGAATTGAAACCGTACTACGGTATAGAAATATTTGCGCCGAGTTTTTTTTTCAACTTACAGTATAAACTTTTGAATAGCCAACATATAATTTGATAGTTGTTCTTTTTCTCACACTCCTATTTCTTCACAGAGTCATATAAAATATAACGTAATAACATGTTGGTAGAACGTTATTATCGATATTGAGTTTGTAACAAATTATAACACACAAATTTGATTATCATTGTTTGATTGATGTTTCACGATGTACACCCTTCCACGTTATAATATGAAAAAGCTTATACATGAAACAGCTGTGATGTCAAAATATGAAACATACCACGTTCTGATCAACAAATTTTGTCCGTTACAAATTTCATTCGTTATCATAATAGTTCAACACCATCTTGAGCAATGATGTGTTGATTTAGACTGTTATCAAACTTTGTTAAATGCGAACAAAATGACCATTAAAATGTTATGCCGATTACATAGTATGTAGTATTGTTCACATCGGGCAGCAGCCTGGTATTAAATGTACAATAATTTATAAATGCTATTTAATTAACAAGAACAATCGATTTAAGGGCACCGGTATGATTTAACATCCGGCAAATTGCACCGCTATAAATTACCAAGAGGAGTTAGTAAAAAATAAAAAATTAATTAATATTTATTGCCACCCATTTGTTTGAAACTGGAAATCATATCAAACGAATGAACGATTCGTATTGTTATATAATCAAAACGACTTAACTCGACTGCGTGATTGGGTTTGGCTGGTTTCACCTGGCGCAGGAGACTTGGAAGTGGTTGGGCGATGAGGCGACTGGGGCCTAGATTGTGGTTGTTGTTGTTGTTGTTTGCGCCGAAACCGGAAGATTCGTCAGAAAAATATGACTTCTTCATCCAACGTCGGTTCGGGTCGTGACGTTTTTTGTTGATGAAGCTGCTGTACCTCAGGAGAAGCAACCGCGGACGCGTTGCTTTGCAACGACCTAGTTGACGCATGGAACTGGCTCAGGTTGCCGTTGTTCAAGTTGTAGCCATGATCCGCCGCTGTGTATAGCGAACTGCTGCTGCCGCCAGCACTTGCGCTTGTCATGATAACAGGACTACTACCGCTGCGAAAGTGTCTGTCTGGACTATTGCTGCTTGCATTGTTATTGTTGTTGCCACTCGATGCTGCTGCAGCACTTCTGTCAAATCACACCAAAAATCACTTGTTAAAAGTATTTTTCTCAAGAACATACAAACTGTGAAATCAAATCAGACGTTCAATTAAAAATATGACAAAAGCTCACAGTTCCATCAAGAAATATGCCCCTCATTAATTAATTATGATGCAATATATGAACAAAACACGAGACAAATTTATTGTTTTGCAATTTTATATGTTATTACTAATTTTTGGACCATTTTTGGGTTTTTATTGCTAATTTTATCCCTTTTTTTAAATATTCTTTTTCATAGTTTGTGACGTATTACATAAGAATAAACAATCTCTAAATCCCACCTTGTTGCGTCTCTACCTGAGATTATTATTGCTGCTGGTGCTATTGCTGTTGCTACTGGCACTCGCTAGTTTGAGAGGTAGCTGTTGCTTGACTGGCAATTTTTGGACCTGCTTGAACTGTTGATTTGTTGCGCTGATCAGGTTGAGTGGTATACTTTTGCCAGATGATTTGTTGACTGTTCGCGATTGATGCTGTTGCACTTCAGACGACGCTAGCGTACTCGATGAGCCGGCATTTTGCTGCGATGTTGACGAAGGCGAGTGCATTGTAACGAGACCCTGACGTTCGTATGCCTCAAACCGGCGAAATAGTTGCTCGCGTTGAAGTGCCACATCTCGCTGTTCAGCCAATAGCTGTTCCTTTTGTCTTTGAAGCTCCAACTTTTCTTCCTCTATTTGTGCTCGCTCATTGCTCATTGTTATTCTGAAAGTCTCCTTATCCCGACTGAATTGGTCTTGTAAATTTCTCAGCTCTTCCAGTGGACATTTTGTGTTCGGTCGGCCTGAATTGCCAAAAATACTTCCAGACGAACCAAATACCGAACCGATCGAAGACCGGTTCGAATGATTCTCCTGATACATAGCGAATTTTGCATTCAGACTGTCGATTGTTGTCATTAGATTGCTGATAATGCACAACAGCGTATAGATGTGGCTTGACACTTCAAGCGCAGCTTCTTCTGGTATTTTGCCTTCTACAATCGTTGCATCGCTTGTGTTTTCCACCTCTCCTTCTTTGTCTTCCCGACAACTTTCTGTTTGTTCCTTCAGCTTCATAACACCGTTGTTACCAGTCGTGTCTCGCCACGCTATTTTTTCCTGTTCCAACATTCCAGTCATATATTATTTGTTTATCAACACTCAATTCAATAATATTTAATATTCAATAAATCGGTCATCATTTCATTTTACATGCAAAATCAATTTAATACAGCTTCATCTAATTTATATACAATTATTATTTGTAATCAAGATGAACCTTGCAAGATGCTCAAACTAGCATTTTTTACAAAACTGTAAATAAATTTTTTTTCAATATAAGACAAGATATTGTTATAATTGTATGACAACGATTTTATGAGGTTATTAGTACAACTGAAACTAATAATAATTGGGTTAATTTTATATATATTTATATACGTATCAATCGAAGCCATGCATATTAATATATTTCTAAATCCCATCAATATGGTTGAAACGATTGATGATTCACTTTTATGGAAAAATAATGATAAGCACTTCATTTAAAAAAACAAACAAACAAACAATAATCATCCATGACCAGGGAGTTAAAAGTGATTCAGAATAAAAAATTAAAAATGTTTAGCATTATTTTCCTATAAAGTTCATGACTTGGTGTAATATATAATTTTACAAGTTAAACATTCATGTCAAACAATTGTAAATTTAGAAAATTTCAAAGATTTCACTAATGTAAAACAACCAACCGTATTTTTACTACTCTCAGCTTGTGCAGATCTGTTCAATGAATATTGCGGTAGATTTTTCTTTGAAATCATTTGACTTCTATTTTGATATCTACACCTGACGCGCTCCATTAAAGTTTTCTAGATGTTAAAGGAGAAACATAATGTTTAATATAAATAAATTGTCACCGATATTTCATCGATAAGAAAGTATCATTGAAACAACGATCAAGTTAATCACACCATCAACCTCTTTCGTTAAACAAGGAAAGATTATGAATTTGTCTTAAAAACAAAAATTTTTTTTCTTAATAACTCATTTGCTACTTGCAATTACTCTTGGGGTAGAAATAAGTATTGTCATGAAAAATCAAAAAAAATTGTGAAAACATTTATAGCAGAAGCAGAAATTTACAGCAAGATATTGTTGATATATTGAAAGAATCATCAATATAATTTACATGCAACATCAAATTAAAAAGCTTCAATTACGCCAATATTTGAATGATAATTAACATGAATGAAATCAAATAAATAAAATAAAATTACATAAAAGAAGACAAACAGATTGAATGAATGAGCAAACCTTGTTATAGTCAAAACCGGCAAACGTTTCGGCTCTGCGTGGGACACTCAAAGACGGTGCTATGTATGCTTGACTGTGATGCTCGCCTACTGAACTGACACTTCTTGACAGTGTAGCGCCGCCATTATAAGAGAGGGAACTAACAAGACGTGTTGCTGTTTGTACCGCAATAACAACCTTTTTTAAAAAATGAAATTCAGGTTACTCAAAGCTTTGTTCATTATCAGCAGTTTATAGATTTTGGAAAAAATCTCATACCTCGTTCCATAATTGAGCGGAATCAAATCCATGTTCTCCACGAACATATTTGGTATAGTCTGGAATATGTTTGTCCACATCAGAATCAACAATGCCAGAGTCATTTTCAGACCTGTCGTAGACACCGGCAGCTTGGAGTAGCTTCGCTTGCAATTCCATCTTTTGCTCTAAAAGGTGCGCATGCTCAGTATCCTTTTTCTTCAGTTCCCCTTCAAAAGAAATAAATTCATCTAATTCAAGCTACCATAAATTTGAAAATATATACTGAATAAAGTTGTAACAATGACATATATATGTGTGTGTACCTAGAATCTTTTGTATATGTGTTTCTTTGGCTTTGGCAATACGCAAACGATCCTCAGGATTGGAAATAGATGAAGAACGAGAATCCGAAGCCCCATTGTTTGTGGAAATGTTGTCAGAATCTTGTGGACAGGCTTCGACTGCGGCTCTGATTGCCTGAATCCAAACATGCGTGTCTTTTGGCTTTAAAACTTTAAGCTCAAACATTTCTGGATCATTGGGGCTGCTGCTTATTAAATAAATACCGCGCGATTCCTTTTGATCAGCCTTTTCACGCACCAATAACTTTTGTAATGAAACTACGCCAGCTTTGTTGTCAGGCACGAAAAACGAATACTTTTGATCCTTCTCGACCAAGAAGATTAACACGTCGGTAAAAACTATCACATTCACGGTTGCCATTTTTCCGCGACCTTGCATCAAATGAGCAGTGCCCTCGAATTTCAAGTCACAGTTGTCTCTTATCATGTTTGACTTTTTGAATTTATTACCTCGGTAGATCGCAAAAGACTTTGCATCGATCCTGAAAAGAAGTAATTATTCAAAGATTAATTAATTTAATAGTAAATTTTTATTTGCAAAAAATATAGTAACAAATTAACGAACAAACTTACTTGTTATAAATTTCAAGTTTGCGATCTTTTCTTTCTTTGTTATCCACACAAGCGTTTACTTCGTTCAATATATCTTTTACAAAGGCTAAAGCTAAACGTAAAGTATCAGACTCGTCTCCTTCATTTCCTGTTTTGATGAGCGGTTCAATCAACAGTGGATACTTTGTCAAACGTTGTGTTACAAACAGTATACACTCTGGGATCCCTTTTTTCTTCAACAAAGGACTGGCCTAAAATCAAAGTCAGTCAATTCATTTCAACGTCATTCAATTGCACGCACATATCAGTTAAATGCCCAGTTGAAAATCAACAAACCTGACAATTTCGAACAAATTGAGCAAAATTCGGATCGCGCATCAAGTGTGTTTTGCACGTATTCACCGCTTCTCGATGCCTACTACAAAATTCGCCATAAGATTTTTTCAAACGATCCGAATTGGTGGATGAAAATTGATCAACAAGAATGTCAGCGATAGTGGTAACAACTTTGCCTTCTGCCTGACGTTTGCGCAGTTTCAACAGAAACCCTAGATGAATGTCGATAAGTTCTCGCAGCTGAGGGAACACACGGTCGATTATTTGATTGCTCATTTGAAAATAATGATGGATGCCTTCGGCAAAAATTTTGTCCATCGCTAGGAGCACAAGACAGTGGTGCTTCTCGGTGAGGATAAACTCGTAAATGTGTTCCTGCCGTTTGATCTCGCGTTCATTCTTGTCTACCAGTCGAAGGGCGATATTTCTACCACCAATCGCAGCACTCCAAGAATCCGGTTCTTCTTTGTTTAGTCCGAGGTCGCCGTCAAATTCACTCAGGTCCACATTAACGAATTGAAGTTGCTGATTCGAGTGACTGTCATCGCCATAATCCAAATCTTCCACTCCACTGTGAAATTATTACATTATACAACATAAGTTACTTCAACCAATTCTATATTTTTCGGATATGCATAAGGTGTTAATATTTTTGTATCATCTACATTTATATCTTAATTTTAATAAAACAAATGCACCAACTAAAAGCAAACAGCGAGTATGCAAAAATAATAAAACATGACGATAAGTCAACTTAATTAGTGTGAACTGTAAAAATCAATTTACCTGGACAACTCTCGGGTTTGCAATGAGCCATCGCCATCTTTTTCTTCATTGATTGTTTGACTGCAAATAAATTGTTCATTTAGTGTTTGATTTAAATTTATTTTTCCTTTTTTCGAATGCGACGTTTTTTCAGGACTGTACAAAAGCAATTACAATTTGTAATTATAACAAGAAAAGACAGTTCCAAAAACATTAAAACAAATGAAAAAAAAAAACATTTTTTTTAATACTTCAAGATACTGTGATATCAAATGTTTATGTACAAGTGGAAGTGCTGAACACTTTGAAAAATACTTTTTGCTTCAGATAATAATTAAATGTTATAAAAAAAGGTGTCAATATAATAGTAAAATTCATTTAATAATATTACTGAAAGAAAAGAATAGAAATTAGTTAGACACTGAATATGCAATGACGGAAATTGGACTTTCAAAAAACGTAAGATGTTGTTCCTATCAATCCAACCTGCAAAGAGTAATGCTTTCCTGAACAACGAAACAATTTGTAATTCACAAAGGTTTACGATGAGGTAAGAAAATAGGTCAATGACGAACAGTCTCATTCGGGGTAAAGATAGCTGATGGCAATCGTAGATGAGGAAACATGATAAGAAAAAACATTCGATCAAAATTTGAAAGTGAAGTTACGAATACGAGTAAGACAAACATTCATTGTCATTGGACGTTCAGTGACTTACTTGACTCCAAGCTTGGCGGCGACGCGCCGCCAAGGGCTGTAGCACACGACGGGTTTCTTGCCGTTAACATCCCTTATCAATTGGAATGTGGCGGTTGTACAAAAGGGAATGCACAAAGGAAGAAAAAAAAGCAGACATTGCATTAGCACAACTTTGCTTTTTTTTACGAGCAACTAATCATTCATCGTGACATATCAATTTTCCATTTATCCACTCATGTTTTTCTCTTACTTTTCATAATGTTTCATAATTTGAATTATAGAATTTGTGTCATAATAATTAATAATTGAATCAATAGTAAATCAAAGTTAAATTATTATTGAATACGATTTTAGGCTCTTATAATTCAGAATCGAACAAGTTCATGCATGAAAGTATTGAAACAATAATTGTCGGTGTGCACTTGCTAGAAAAGTTTGGCAAAATCAATCGTGTTCAACCTGTTACAATCGTAACTAAATACATTATAACAAATTAAAAATTAATCTTGAGAATATTAGACCATGCGTTGCAGCATTTCTAAACGTCTATGTTTTTAAAAATGGTAAACGGTAAAAACAAAAAGAACGTTACAGTACAATTTTGCGTTAACTTAGATAAATTAGACATAATAAAAAAATGTATATTGAAGTAAAAAAAAATAAAATAAAAAGAAAAAGAAAAAAAAAACAAGAAAAAGATGTGGAAGTATATAAGCGAAGATTGACAAAGATAACGATGCGAACGACATAGAAGATGAAAAGTCTAGAAAAGATGAATTGGGCCGAGCCAAGTAACAAGAAATGAAGCAGCTCAAACAGTAGCGCGTTTGCTCAACAACAACTTTGCGTTTCATAGACACTAAAATATTTGTGTATGCGTGTCAGACGTACCTTCCGCTAGCGCTCATCGACGGAATGGGTAATGAAGTGGTTGATGCCCGTTTCACGTGACTACTGTTTGACATTATCGAGGCCGTTGAATTAGACTTCGATACATCTTTGTTCGACTGGCTTTTGGTCTTTATACAATCGCCATGAAACTGGTCCTTACACGACTGTAATTGGTGTATCGTCGCTCCACAACCTGTTAAAATTCCAAGCTTGTTGTTATTTTTGTTTAATTTTTGTAGTTTTATTCAAAGAAAAATTGTATACTATTTTAATTTGTTCAAAACTAGATCAACTAGCTGCTAAAATAAACTTTCAATACAGCTTTTAAAATATCTCTAATCCAACTTTCTCTTTAAACTGTTATAAAATCCTTCAATTATGATATCCTCGAAAAAATTTAAATGCTTTTATACTTACCATCACAGTGCAACACATGTTTATTACCAAATGATTTCATACACGAATCACAAATAGAATTAGTCTGCAAGCTCGTGGTCGTAGAAGCCCATTGATGTTGCGAATGTTGGACTTTCTTTCCACTTTTGTCCTATAAAATGACAATTGAAAGTTAAAATTAAATATTACCAATAACATAAAGTGCAATAAAACCGTTTATCTACCTTCTTTTTTCTGGAAAAGAATAGCGACCCTCTCTTTTTCCTCTTGTCAGAATGCTGATCATCATAACCAGTACTGAAAAAGATAAAAAGAATAAAAATTGGTACTCAATTCAGAATAATGAAAATCGTTGAATGATTGCTTGTTAATGTGGTTTCAGATTTTCATCAAAAAGCAATTACTATAATAAATCTAGTTTTAGTAAAATGCACTCAAAATAATGAGAACTTACTCAGTCAAAAGTTCATCGTATGTGTTTTGAGTATTTAACGTCGTAGTAACTCTCAACAAGTCGTCGGGAAAATCATGATCTTGGGGAATGTGTATGTCATCTGTTTCTGTTTCACTTTCGCTACCCTTTTCATGTGTATCATGCCGACTGCTCTCATGCAAAACAATAATTATAATCAAATGCAAACTCAAAGCTGAAAATGGTGTATGAGAAAAGCAATTGAAGATATTAAATGTAAGATGGTAATTGAAAAATCAGATCATAAAATTTAATTCACGCCCAACTATGTAGATTTGAAAATAATGGTGTTTTGAAACAAATGAATTGCATTGTTGTAACAAACTGTAGAGATAGCGTGCGTGTGCGTGTGTGACTTAAAAGCAATGAAAAATATGTTCAATTAGATTGTCAAAGTGTTGAGGCTCAAAATGATATTAAAGTAGAATTATAAAATGTCAAAGTTATAATGGCACGTATGAATAGGCCACAAATAAATGTATATACTTACGCTGACAAAGAGGATGCAACTTGCGTTCCAGCTTCAGCGTTATTCACCGGCGGTATCACGATCGAAGGTGTGGAAATGGATTTCTGTAACGGTAAGCGTGGCCCGGCAATACCCGGCATTAAACCAGATGATTTTTCATGTTTTTGGTTTACTCTTTTTGTTGCGACTTTTATGAAATCATTCTATAAAATAAGAGTTATTATTTTCATTTCGATGCGTCATTTTACAATAATATTAATAAATATGCATTGTCAACAAAATAAAAGTAATATTAAAGTTAATACATTGCATGAAATTAATACAACTCATATGAAAAAGAACGTGAACTAAAGTGAACAATTTAAATTATTGAAAATGGCGCCATTGAAATTAATAAAATAAAATAATCAAATTTGTAAACGAAAATTGAATCAACAATAGTTGGTAGAGAAAATATAGACTTGGATATGACATTCATTTGTATACCTGTACGAAATCTGCTTCGTTGAGAGATTGTGTACTAGCTTGGGATCGGTTTGTCCGCGCGCCAATATCAGCATCTTCGTTACATTCCATCTCGCTATTTAGACTACCTAAACTTATGCTGTGCCTTTGCTGTAAATTATACATATTCTCCTTTAACACACAATAAGTTTTTTAAAAATAGGAAAATATGTCTTCTTTTCATGTTGAGTTTGGAAAAATTTGTTTTGCGATGGTATAAAATATTATCTAATCTTTGTTCAATTTAAACATTGTTATAAAAAAATAACAATAGATAAGATAATAAAATTCAAATATAGGTTTATGTCTGGTAATGAATTTTCGCTAAACCGAACAAGAATTAAGAGAAACAACCGAAAGAATCAAGAGATATAACCATGTTTTGAGTCTGCAGGTGGTTCTGAACGGAACTTTTTCGGTGATTGTTTCTGGTATCCTCCAAATCTGCCCAGCTTCTTCTTCTATCAATGGCTTGGGAATTTTGTGAATGAGCCGTGAGTGGATAATGCGCTGGCGAGCTGTTGGTTGAAGTTATCAGATCAGGATCTGATTCTTCATCTTGATCATAGCAATCTGACACTCCCTCGCGCAGTGCAGCACGCTGTGACAGTGATGGACAAGACGAACTCATTCTTTGACTTATGTTTCGGCTGTTCTGACCCGTCTTCAGAATAGTTTCTTCTCGTAACCTTTGTAGCACATCTTGAATGTCGTGCAGATGTTGTAAATTATCTTCTGCAAAAATAAAGCAGAAAACATTTTCCTCTATCAGTCACTATTCATAATCCAATGAAAACAAAACGATTGCAGACAACTGTACAATATTCAAGACAAAAGTCGTCCCAGTTGATAGAGATTGAAATTTGTTTGTGTTTCATTACTGATTAGGCTTTTTTGATACTGAAATCATGGTCAAAACGAGGTCATAAACGTACATCACGCAACAGTAGATCTTTCTCAAAAAATTGTCTGTTTTTTTTTTTTTTTTTTTTTAAGATATTCATATTTGAATAATGATTTTATTTGCTTGCACAATATTTATAGAGAAACACAAGTCTGATAATAAATAATAATATAGAAAAAGAACGGGATTAAGTACCAAGGATAAGATATTTATTACTGATTCCAGGCGAGTGCGGTGTAACACTTATAATAGGCACTAGTGGATTAGTCTGATTATGCTGCGGTTGTTGCTGCATGCTAGATCCACCCGATGTTTGGCTCGCTTGGCCATCCGTCCTTTCGTTGTTTGACATTTTGATAACCGTGTTGTCTTTGGCGTAATCAGAGTTTACTACATTGCCTGTACATAAACTCATCCCCGTCAGGCAGGAAGCATGGTTGCAGTTTGGATTTGTGTAGTCTGTTACTACATCTTCATCGCTGTCTTCACCACTGTTAGCATATTCATCTAAACAAATCAAATCATTTTCATTCAAATAATTGTTTCAATTAATTTCCGCAAAATGAACAAAACAAATTTAGTTTGAATGTTTCGAACGAGAAATAAATTTGATGAATTAATGCAAAATCAAATCAGCAGCTCTCTGATTTCAGTTGTTATTTATAGCAGTTGTTGGGTAAAGTAAACTGAGCAGAAGCTAAATTTACGGACCACAATACTAAAATATAGACTGTGTGCACTGCTTATTAATTTTCTCGAAAGCAAATGATAGGAGAGAAAACCTCAAATCTGAACTTTGCTCTTTTCAGCCCCAAATTTCTGTTATAACAATGGACGAACATTGGTGCTTATTTATAAAATTTTACATAATGTATTATTAAATGTATTTTTTTTAATTTTTAATTAACAACTACAATAAAAAAAAAGTCATATGATGTTGTTCTTCAGTTTGACCTACATGCATGGTTGTAAGTTTTGGCAAGGTATTTCGTAAACTTGATGAACATTGTTGTATGCTTGAAAGCTTCCGTTTTTTTTTATTTTCACAATGCTGTTCAATTTGCACAGCTATAATGCACGTACTTTGAGTGTCGCATATTTTATAACGGTCATGTATACGATTATTTCTGTAACACATCTTTGACGTATGGCAAAACTATCGATCGTGAACAATCAATTGTATTGTGCTGATCAATATTCGTTTTGAAGTTATACTATTATTCAATTTATCGAGCCTTTTGTTAATCATCTTTCATTTTATTTTCTATTATCAAATTAATAAAGGAGAACCTATTTTTGTTTCAAATTTCATCGAAATACTAATTGCTTATTCTGCAATTCTGAAGGGATGATATAACTAAATGGTGAAAAAAAAGAAAATTGTAAAAAATGTTTTCAAGACAGTTCAGCAAAAAACATTTGCTTCGAAAGAGCGTGTTGAACGGTATTGAAATATGAAATGGCAATAGAATTGAAGCAGTAACTCATAAAAAAACTAAACAATCATGATGTCAGTTTATCTTTAAACAGGGTTGAAACTTGAAAGGGATATTTAAACACGTGTACATCAAAAGTAGGACAGATAAACGAGACACACATACAAGTTTGCAATGTCTATGTAAATGCGCGCGCTTGTTTCTCTGCACATTGTCACATTGTATTGCTGATGCTTTTTAATTTATTTTCAATTGAATTGTTTTAACAAGTAAATGATGAGAAATAAAACAATAAATCAAATCTTAACCTTTGCACAAATTTGAATATATATATATATATATATTATTTATTTAGAAAGAAGAAGAAATTTGTCGTTTATTTGAAAAAGGATGTATTTAATCGAGTGATGTTGTGTCATCAACAGAAAAATTATTTGACAAATGTTTAGTCAAATGACGTCAAAGCTGTCGAGAGATTTTTTTTCGGCCTCGTGCTGTTCAGACAAGAGAAGTTGGGATAAAAAAATTGTTTTTTCAGATTCGAGATGATAACTGACCGTGATGGTGTGACAAGTTGATGCGAAGAATCAAAATGGTATCTTGCAAATATTCGCACTTTAAAAATGGTGATAAGTTAGTCTCATGACTACGAGTTTGCTTCGAGGAACTGTTGCTTCGGTACCAACTCGTACGCATTACGAGCAAAGATTGATCCGAATACTCGCGCAGTTACCCAATCCTATCTTTCCCACCCTCTACTAGCATCAGCTTACATCAATGTGCCAATATATACACAACTTTCTACGTCTACTTGCTACTGCTGTTGCTTCGTCCAGACAATCACATTTCCTCTCTCCAAATTTTCCACCTCAGTATTATTTATTTTGCAACTTGTTTTCTATTCTTTAAACACTTGCCATCATTAAATAGACCAAAACATATCACCAAAACTTTATCAGTAAAATTGACAATAAATTCCATTATTCTGGTTAATTATCACGAATGTTGCATCTCCTTTATCAAAATTCATTATTTGATTTCATTCGTTTTTTATTTGTTATTACTAAGTACACCAAAACTAAACTTAAAATGATAATTCTTGAATAAAACTAGAAGTTGCATATTCTCATCATCAAAAATTTTGCTCTGATTTTGAATAATTGAGTTTGCAAAATGTCACATTGATAAGCCACGATTAATCTCTTTGATTATTGTTTTAGTATGCAACAAGTAGACAGTTATAGCTTGAAATAATGTTGGAATGCTAAAATCATCAGTTATTTAAAAGTTGAGTGAAGTTTTAATTTTGATTAAAATCACAGATTGAATAATTTGACTGTTAACAAACTGACTATAATGTTTAAATAAAAATGTTTATGCGACTGATTAAGTTTGAATCAATAAACTTGGCGACATGATTGATGTAATTAATAGCTCTTATTAATTAGCTTTTAATGGAACCGGGTGAAAGTTTACATCATCTGATTTATTTATCAACCAATACTTGTTGATTCAAAATTTGGCCTCTTATAATAATAAAGAAACAACGAATTATTTTATATTTCAACGTCACGACCAAGTGAATAAAATGTAGTAAAATTTATTGGTTTAAGAGAATAAAAAAAAATGTTTCCCTTAATTGTAATCATTTGTCAAATTAAACCGAAGAACAAAGAAATATTATAATTGACACTAGACACGCATATAGTTTATGCTTGAAATGAAAATTAAAATTCAATAGAGCGGACAAAAAAATTGGACTAAATGCTTTAAATGAAGATAATTTGATACAACTCAAAGATAAAGATAACAGTTGATTCAATCATAATTAAAACACGTATCTTTGATTGTGAGATAAAAAAAGCATGAAAGAATGTTTTGGATGGAAAAAAAGTTTGATAGGAAATTGATAAAAAGTAAGAATGAGGGACAATGGAGAATGTAGAAGGAAAGAAAAAAGTGACATGTGTCAAAATTGACTCACCGGATGAAAATGGAGCAAGTGCGTGATGTGTTCTCTCCATTTTGTGTATGATTGTTTGGTCAGGGTTGCATAGGATAATATCGTTGTCTAACTGCGAGTCACTGCAATGAAAGAACGGAAGAATGAAAGAATCGAGATTTGGTTGGCGATTTGAAAGCGATGTTTCATATGCGTTATTATAATGGCTTTCAAACCAATATAGTGCTCATTGATGCAACGCGGTGAAACAGGTGTAGAGCGCAAACAAGTGGTCCCTTACGTATTGAAGCAATCAATGTTATTGCATCGGGTCCCGGTTGTGTCCGAGTGCGCGACACCGCGTCATATGTAAACGCAATATTTCAACACTTGGACCTGCCATTTAGACCACTTCAACTGTCTTTATCATATTTTTGCCACTGCTAATCGACGTGCGAGTACGACTCGCGTCACTCAATCCATCACTCAAACTCTAACGATGTTCGCAGCCAAGTTGAGAGCTAAACTGCCAAAACCACCTGTGGCCAGCAGCTTTGCCACTTTGTCTCTCTCTCCTTTTCGTTTTCGTTTCTTTAGAGATGGCCGCCGCCAACTGTCACGCAACAAATACCGCCATTTTCCGCGGACGTTAGTTTCACGCATCCTCAACAGAGGGTACTCCACACTTCCCGCCAAATATCTCACATTCAATATCATATCGAATCATTTTTAAACTCAATTTTTATTACTATACTATTTATAACAACATACCTACATTCAATAATCCTATTTCCAAAATAGTTCATTACAATTTGAACATAACAAAAGTCACAGTTTTTATTTTTCCAAACATATATTTTTTTTTCTTTCATATTTTACAACTTCATTGACAATCAAATTATTTTTCTTCTAACAATTCTTTCACATGTAAAAATATAAACAAAATACATACGGATGGATCCTTATATGGCTGGCTAATTTGCGCGCTTCTATCTATAGTACTTTCTTTTGAAATATTTTCGTCTAACGTGATGGATTCTGATTTTTGACTTTTATTTAGTTTCACTGCAGTTACAAATTCCGTAACGTGCCTATGAAATCACTTGATAGATCTGAAATAGAGGTTCCTCAGGCAGATATTTTTAACATCTGATATTGACGAAATACCAATTTTACAGAATGGATCTGCACGCAATACAAAAATTAATCTACGACGAATAAAAATAAAGATAATACAAAAAGATGTAAACATATAAAACATCGTTTTCCACTTATATTCAAATTCATACAAAAATCATACAACAAACTTTATTTAGAAACAATGATTTGTGATTTAAACTAGCATCGCTTCAGTATATTTTGCTGATTCAGAACTTATACTCATTTTCAAGTGCCTAGAATGTTTTTTTTCTTTTTTTTTTCGTCAGGTTCATACATACATCAAAAATAATCTTTATTTAAAAATAGATTTTTTTTATCAACATTATAGACAAGAATTTATATCATTATAGAAATTTGAATCTGATGTTTAACTACATTTCTACTTGTTGTTTAAACATTTTGTTTTTTTACGTGTCTTTACATTTATTGATATTGTATAAGAAATAGTGAGGCAAAATTGTATTTCAAGAATTGTACGTGATTTCCAAAAACCCTTAATGTTATACTTAAAATATTATAACAAAAAAATATTATAACATATAAAATATTATATTATATTCGGCGTGCTATATTAGCACACCGAATATAATGTGCACCAAAAAGTGCACCAAATGATGCACTTTTCACATAATTTTTATTTGTCAAATTTGGAGGCTCCGATTTGAATAAATCAATGAATATATTATTCATAAAGGTAAATATGAAAATAAAAAAAGGTCCTATTGAAAGTGATAATAACATCGTTTTAAATGCATTATTACTACGAGTGAAGATGGATGATCATCGAGCGTGGGTCTGGCTTGTCCTGCGTGGGAAGAGTCGTTGGCCAGCCCTGGAGGGTCGTGTCGCGTGCCCATCTTCGGTAGCGTTGGTACTCGCACAGACTTTATATCTGGCGTCTCAACACCAACAGACCCCAGCCGCTTCGTAGCCGCCTATCCTATCACTTCTTCATACGGTTAGTAGTCCTCAGATTCTGAAATCAAAATCGAGTGGTTACGTGAATAATACAAAAGTGTCGCTGTTTAAACGTCAGTGATTTGACAAGTGATTTTTCCAGTTCGTGTGTGTTATTTATTTATTTTTTTAAATATTTTATATCATAGGATGTTTGTTTGCAAAATTTGTCTCATTTTTGTCAATACCAAAAGTGTACAAGTGTTAATTCGTTACAATGCATATATAGGATATATAAAAGATTTTTTAAAAGTCTTTTTAAAAAGAAAGAAATTTTTCTAAACGGATTAAAAATGAATGGATTATTCAAGATGACGTTGAAGAACCAATAATTTGATTGATTTAAACCAATTTTTAAAACAGGTTGAAAATTTAAATCATCAGTTAGGGATAATCAGTATTAATTTCGTAATTTGAGTTTTATAATACAGTGAGAAATCAAAGCAAAGAGCAAAGTTTTTTGAATGAGAGCTTGACAAGTAAGGTACAACTTGATGCCAATTTTCATCATTAAAATCTGTTTTCGAAAAAAGTTATGTAAAATTAATTTGAAAAAAGTTGAAATTAAAACAATTCAAAAAAAAAAAAAAAAATCAACGAGCAATATGTTACGAACATTTGATCGGATATTTGAGTTGCCAAATTGTAGCAACGGATTCATTTGAAAATAGAAAATGAAGCAGTTTTGTATTCTCAGTTATTAATACACAACATTTCTATCAATAAACAGACCACAGATCAAACGGATTACTAATTTTGTATCGGTTTTGAGAGGTTTTTTATTTAGAAATTTCAGATTACGCAACGAGATTTGAAATATTTTTGAAAAAATGACTCAACGCAAAACATTTAACATAAATTAATTTCATTGTGCAGAGACATTTACGTTAATTGCTATTTTTTATTTTTAATAAACACAATTAAACAAAACTACGAATTAAATTCAAAACGACCAATATTTTATTTTTTATATGAAACATGATCATTTACTGTAATTGACATATATGTTCAATTACTTTGATTAAATTTTTATTTTAATTTCATAAGCAATTAATTGTATATTCACATGGGTTAGTGATAATATATCATTGCTAATGGAGTTTTACAAAATTAATGTGAAATTATGATTACAGGGAGTCAAAAGCAACAGAAAGCAAAATGTGTGACGACGACGTAGCCGCTCTTGTTGTGGACAATGGATCCGGAATGTGCAAAGCCGGTTTCGCCGGAGATGACGCGCCTCGTGCC